>ML786250.1:501288-535902 GCA_009831015.1 Picea engelmannii | reverse complement strand
GAGTTTCTCCATTCTTGATTCACCTTCCTTGTTGCCTCATCATGAATTTCATGGGATGCATTTTCACTTTCGGGTGTCTTCTCTGTTACAAAATTTTTCAATACTTCCATGATCTCCCCTTTTAAGCCATCCATCTTAGTATCAACTTAGCTTCTATTGAATCCATCAACTTAGCTTCCATTGAATCCATCTTAGTATCCAACTTAGCTTCCATTGAATCCATCTTCTTTTGTAGTTCATTTATGTCCCTATGCATTTCTTCACCTTTATCAAGAGTCCAATTAGGATTTTCTGGAGGCTTATTTGGTGTAGAAGGTCCCTTTTTTGGTGGCATGTTGGCCAAGTATCACTTTTGAATCTTGATTTTGAGGCGGTTCTTCTAGACAATATTTATTTTGTTCTATATCCTAAGTTTTGGCCCTTCTAGGTATGAAAATTTCTTTTAGGTAGTTCTCTGATATTTATTCTTTGCAATGCCACAGGTCTGATCAAAATTGGATATGCCAAGTGGAATTAACGGTAACTTCCTCACAACTTGCCGATTTTTGGCCTTTCCAGGAGATCTCACTTGTATAGCATTCCCTGCACAAAATAATTGATATAAAATTCTGAAACTCACACCCAAAATACTACAAACTATCCACAATTCAATGAAACTAGTCTCACTCAATTTGGATACTCTAGCAACAAGTTATGTTTGTTTTACCTGGAACACCTTCTTGAGACTAGTCAAATACCCTATCTTACACAAGGTGTATCTACAAATTTAAGATGACCCAGAAGATGAACTTTTTACCAAAAATACCTTACTAATTTTTGTAAATGGCCTCCAGAGTTTAGGGTCTGAAACGTTACAAATTTTTTTTTATAGCGAAAATTCCGCAATGACTCATTTCAGGATGATTCCAGAACCCTATCTTGTACAGACCGTATCTACGAAAGTATAAGTCCTCAGGAGCTAAATTTTGAACCCAACGTACCTTGATCCGTCTACTAAACATCCTCCAAGACATTCCTTCTGAAATGTTGTAGAAACAAAGTTATAGCAAAAATTCCATGGCGTCTCAGATGTAGCAGCAAAACCCCAAGACCTTGAGCTTTGATACCATACGTTAAGAACCAAACATCAATATAGCATAGAAAAACCTCAGGAAAAGTACTCAACACCTTGAAAAAGAGATAATTTTAGATAATAAGCCTCTTCAAGGGGGCAACCTACTTTTACCCCACGTAAATGTTCAAGTACAAGATGATTCAAAATGAAAATGTCTCCTTGGTATATATAGGAGACTAGGAGGTATAATTACAACTAATGGCTTAAAACCGACATAAATAAAATAACATTACTAATATAATATGCCCCAATTAAGGGGTAATGAGCCAATATTAGGGCTTAACATACTTTCCATTCCTACTGTATTGATTCAAACTATGATCGAACAATTGACATCATGTCAATGAAAACATATACGCCACATATCCATTATCAACCTTTGATGAGAAATACTACCAGTTCAGGATCCACTGTCCATGCCACCCAAACCACATCGAATCTGCATAAGTGTCGCATGCTATTTAATCAGAATGAAACTCATCCCAATTGTCATGAGGCCATATAGAGATTAAACAAAAAATATAGACTAACTTATCACAACTTGAAAAAGGTCATACATGAGAGAAAAAAATACATTGGTAGTATAAGAAATACTACCAGTTCAAGATCCACTTTCCATGCCACCCAAACCGCATCAAATCTGCATAAGCGTCGCATGCTATTTAATCAGAATGAAACTCATCCCATTTTTCATGAGGTCATACTGAACTTAAACAAAAAATGTAGACTAACTTATCACAACTTGAGAAAGGTCATACGTGAGAGAAAACAATACATTGGTATGCTTCCTTCTAGACATAAACTCACATATCACAACCTAATTTTTTTTCCCTGCACAACACAATCACGTTTTCGCACTTTCTACTAAACACAAACATCACATGTCCAATGAAAAAAAACATCACAGTTTGCACCATCGAGATGGTGAGGATGCAATGCTCATAAGAAATGTCGATTCCACCTCCAACATGGCTTGTCAACAAGTGAAACTAGTTTCTAGTGGAAACCATAAGTTAACCTACCACATGTTGAAAAATTAGATATGTGAGAGAAACAAGTGCATCCACATATCCCATAATGGTCATGGTACTGACTGAGAGGAAAAAATCACATTTCGTGGCCTAGATCCAACACCATTGTTATAACCCTAATTTGCACTAGACATGCATACTTGGCATCATGCCATCTCACTTGCCACTTTTGCCAAGCCACCATTGAACAACTCTTCTAAAAACCATCTTTTTGAAGATGTACATGCCCTACACCACTTCTGCCCGCGTGTATACGCTAGCTGACCCATTACAACCCGCGTATATTGACAAAAGCACAAAAAATAGAAAGTTGCAGATGAAATACAAATTTCTGGGTAATTGCCTAAACCGTTTTGACCACCCATAGCCGGTCACTCAATCGGATAACTACCCTCTTTTAGCTTATAAAATAAGAGGTAGGGGTCCCATTTCAAAAGAGAAAAATAAGAGCAAAGAAACTCTGCCCTTTTTTGTATTCCCCTTGCCCCAATATTTTGCAACCATTTTCTGAGAACTGAAGAAGAGAAGCATATGTGGAAGAAGTTGGTGCATAGTTGAAGAGGAGCCTAGGACCAGATTCGAGGAGCAGTAGCTGATCTCACCATTGTGAGTGGAAGTAGCCGATCTCACCATTATAAGTGACTTTTGTGAGGTTAATAAAAAAAATTACTTTTCCCGTCCCGCCATATGAGGTGTTCAATATTCAGTTTTGATTGATATTTTATTAGAACATCTAACCCACTAATTCATATATAAGATGTATGTTCGTAGTTCTTTGTTTGTATGTTTGTGAATGAAGGTTGGATTTGGGAGGAGACTTGTAGTTGAGGAGCAACCTAATGCAAAAGAATCAACACCAAAAGTAGAGTTCAAGGTAGAGTTACCAGATCCTTTGATCATTGTGTTTTATGCATGAATGTGGGGTTTATGCCGAGATAATAGTAAAAAGTATGAGACTTTAGACGGTTATTTCTGCATGCATTATAGAACCCTTAGTGCTAGTCCGTAAGGGGTTTTCCCACCCACATCAGAATTGGCGACCATACTGGGGAATATCTCTAGGGTTTTTCGGGGATACTTTTTGGGTGTTTTAAATGGTTTGATTACCTTTTTGTGAGTTTTAGCAAGAGTCTGAATTTGTATGGATTCTGGTCTTCCATACCAGTACTCCCTGCTTTGATTGCTTGACTACTATTTTCTTTTTCGGGAATTTACAGAGGTATACGTGACCTGTTGAAGGCCAACACGCGTATATACATGCTCTACCTTTAGACAGCCCGCATACATACGCTGGTTGCTGAAGTGTCAATAGCATGCCTGCGTTAAGAAAATCTTTAAAAAAAAAAGGAAAGGCAGTCATCCTCTTCCCTGTCATAAGTGATCCTTCTCAGGGGTTTTCTTGATCTAGTCCTGGTCTCTGTTGTTGCAGTTTGTAGCCTAGGTATAACCTCAGATTAAATTTGTGTTAGCGATATTTCTGGTAAGGGGGGTTAGAATGCGAAGGAGTGGGTGAAAAACCCATTTACTATAAGCTCGGGGCGCAAGTGCGCTTGTGATTAAGCGGTCAACAATTTTGGACGACAGAGATTCGCGTGCCCAGATCAACAACGCACATGGGATTCCGGAGCCCCCTCGCCTTTCTACCTTTAAGCGGAGGGGGNCCGAAATCGGGGGCACACCTCTTCAACAGTCACGATCGAAGCGCCCGAATCAACGACGCGTAGGGTGATTTCGGACCCCCCTCGCCTTTCTACCTTTAAGCGGAGGGGGGGGGGTCCGGAATCGGGGACACATCTCTCCGACGACTGCGATTTGAGCGCCCAGATCAACGACGCACAGGAAATCCAGACACCATTTGTCTTTCTGCGTTTAAATCAACATGGGGCCCCCTTTCTTGTCGTGTCATCTTGCCATCTGCTCTCCACCTAACTGTGCGATGAGGTTCGCTCCCTTTAGCCCCTTCCTCATCCTCCGACATCTATCCATATCCCCTCTTCTGGTCCGTGTGGTCCCTTTCCCATCTCATCATCCACTCACCGCTTTCCATGTGTCCCGCTCCTTTCCATGTCAGCCTCCCACTAAAAGTGTGCCCATTATATCTCATCTCCTTCCCCCTCCGCTTATTGCCTTCCGCCATGTGTCTTCCCCTGTCGCCCCTCTCACACCTCGTCACTTCTTGTCACACCCTCATAGTTTTGGTGCCACCACTCCCGTTATGCGCCCCATCCTTTGCGCTAGCCTCCACGCCTATTCATCAGGCCGGTCAGCTGATCCAGGTGGCAGCACGAAGGGTCTTCCACGTCGCAGAAGTGCTGAGTTGGATGGGCCATCCTCAATCCCAATGAAGCAATTATTGAAGTAGTTGGTGGTGGCTAGACATCACCTCCGCCATAATGGGAAAGTATGGCGACAAATTAAAGGTATGTCTATTCACCCTCGGAACTGTCAGGGGTTCGATTGCGTCTGCCATAAGTTGCATGATCTTTCAGAGACGACAGCTGCAGATTGTCAGAAGCCATGCAGATGCAATGTGTTTAATGCAACGTCTCGATTTTGTTGTTGTTGTTGTTTTGAGTATATGTAGGCGTTTCCGCCATTTTTGTATCTATCGATGGTTGAGCGGAGCTCCCGGTTGTAAAGTTTTAATGAAGCACTGATACTCTGGTTATGTATGGAATTTTGAGACTTCTTGTCTTATGAATGCCGATTTCTTTTACATATTTGTTATACTGTGTTAGAACATCTCGGAATTGGAGGGTCCAGTCGAGTCTTAGCTGTTATAGGATGATGTTGGATTGGATCACTGTAGCAGTTACATTGCTTCTAATCAGTTCTTGTGATTTTCCCTGTGCTGAGTGACTTGGAATTGGAGGATCCAGTCAAGTCCCCTTTCAGTTTCTTGAGACCTTGAATCAAGAGGATCTTGCATTCAGAGTCTTTCCTCTGCAAACCACTGGAAGCCTGTTGCCTAAATTCGTTTGTTCACCTTTCTTACCAAGTCTTCCACCTGCTCATATTTTAATCAGCCCACTGGATGAAGTTAGATCAAGACCTCCTTTGTCCCTCGCATGCCTGACCCAGTCCCTGAGTTAGAATGATATTTCCTCGAGTCTCTCCCCATCTGATCATCCATTAAAAACTATCGTGACATAAAACGGATGGGTGTCGGGCTCTGCTCCTGCAAGCAATCCAGGAGTGACTTCCGACGCTGACATTTCTGGCACCGTTGCCGGGGATGAAGTTGAATATTTTCCTCGGGATTGAACGACAACGATTAACTAATTCTAAAGGTGCATCAGATATTAGAATTATCAAGATTTCTACTGTGCACTTGGCGACTCCATTGTGACGAATCCATTGCAGAGAACCCGTTGGGTTAGTTGTGGCTTCCAGCGGTAGACACACGCAGTCCCATCCACAGCTGCCTCTAGCCACGCCTGAAGAAAATTCGGAGGTGATTATCAGAAAAGGGAATCCCTCTCAAGGAGAAAGCTTCACCACTGAATCAGGTATTTCCCCACCTCCTTTCGTAAAAACTCCATTTTATTATTCTCATCTTCCTAGTCATCCTTTCTCTGAGGTTTCCCGTTTTCTGAATTTTGGGAGTGTTCTTGCTGAGTTTTCTCCTCCTGGTCTGGCATCAGAAAGAGAGATCCTTGTCACTCCCCCCTCCCTGGAAGCTGTGCCTCAGTACAAACCTCAGGCCTCAGAAGGTTTCACCACCCCTCCTTTTATTTCTACTACTGCACAGAGAGAGGCATCTGCACATTCAGGTCCCTTAGCTCTCTCTCTGTTTTCTCCATTGTCTCCTTCAAGAATCTCTTTTCCGACATCTCCCGTTCACACCCCTTCTCCTCCAAGCTCTCCTCTACCTAATATTCCTATGGATGGTGCTAATCCCCCTATGAATAGAATGGATTCCATAGTCGCTGCTAGATATTCTCCCTTAATCCTACCCCATCCCATGAACCCTCTCCCTGCTGGAGACTACTTGAAATACATGCCCAAGTTCACTGGAGAAGGGGACATAACTGCAGAAGAGCATCTGGTTTCTTTCTACAGTTACGCAGATAACCTAAACATTGAAAATGAATATTTTTGGATGAGAGTCTTCATCCAGAGCCTGGATGGCGAGGTGAGGAAATGGTTTAGAGGATTGACCCTCGGATCTATTGCTGGAATTGAAGCTCTGGATAGTGTTTTCCTGAGGCAGTGGGGAGATAGGAAGGATTTGATGTATTACACGACAGAGTTTGGGGCTTTGAAGAAAATGGAAGGAGAGTCTGTCTCTGACTTCTCCAAAATATTCAATAAGATGTATAATAAGATTCCTGCAGAGATAAAGCCCTCAGAAGCCTCTGCCCAAATTTCCTATGCTGGTGCATTTGACCTTGATTTTTGCCTTTTATTGAGAGAAAGAAGAGCCACCTCCTTAGCTCAAATGAAAGATGCAGACATAAAAGTGGAATCCAACATATTAGCAGCTGACAGACTGAGGAACAAGGCAGACGCAGACAGAAGAAAGGGAAAGTTTGAAGCCTCAACTTCTGGCTCATCGTTGCCCCACACTCAAGTGGATGAACTGACCCAGATGATGAAGTTTCTGTCTGAAGAGATGGAGAGAATGAAGGTGGAAAGGAAGTAAATGAACAAGGGCCCTCAGAGCACCGAAATCAAAGGGGGTTTCAGGAGGCCAAACAATATCGCTCCCCCGACTATGCACACAGAGAGGGGAAGAGACAGAGAAGACCAAAGAATTCAGGCCCCTTTTCAGAACAATTTTGTGGCCGAATATGAAAAGGGGAAAACAGACGAGCTTGATCCTGAAATCCACTGCTTCGGAGACACTCCCCCTTTTCCTCACCTCACTCAATCAACTTATGAGGAGTCTCTCATGGATAGTCAGCTAAATGAATTGAACAAAGGAGACAAGGTTAGTGGCGGTCGAGGCAGGTATAACCTGAGGTTCGACAAAAAGACAACAACACATGATATTCCTGAGCAGTCCACTAGAACAGAGAAACCTGCTAATGAAGTAGCATACAGTCACAGAGATAAGAAGGCTCAACCCCTCTCTCCCACTGTCCACAATCATGTTATTGAAATAAGATAAATTCCAAAGCCTACATCTTCTTTTAATTTCGAGCATGAAATTCAAAAGATCAGAATCCCTGTGCCCCTCACCGAGATAATTAAACATGGAGAATTTAAAAAACGCTTCTCTGAGATTTTACAGTCTGAAGCCTCATGCCTTCCCACCGACTCCATAAACCTCCAAGATGAAAAGCCAGCAGTTGTCTTAGGTTCCATGGTAGAAGATAGAGATGATTCATCCCCCCCCTTCTACACATCCCTGAACATACATGATAAAGTGCTGCACAACTGCTTGATGGATTCAGGGGCTTCTCACAACCTCATGCCCAAAACCGTCATGGAAGAATTGGGGCTAGAAGTCACCCAATCCTATCATGACCTCTATTCTTTCGACTCCAGGAGAGTTCAGTGTCTTGGAGTTATTAAAGACCTGGTTGTGACCTTGTTTCAACTGCCCATGAAAAGTGTGGTCATGGATATTGTAGTGGCTGATGTTTCCCCCAAGTTCGGTATGTTGCTATCAAGATCTTGGATAAAAAGACTAGGGGGAACTTTGCATATGGACCTCACATATGCTACTATCCCAGTGTTTGGAGGAGAGCATAGAAGACTATACAAGGAAGCCCAACTGGCCTACATAATCAGTGATGAAGCCAACCCTACCAATCATGCCATCTTTGCCTTGGACACTGATTTAGGCTCCTTTTTACTACAACTCACCCATGCCCCCGAGCCTCCTCTGAAACTCGGAAATCAACCCACTGCTTCCCCTGAATTTCCTCCCTCCATCGCCCCAATCTGGAAAATGTTTTTTGATGGAGCCTGTTCCTGAGAAGGTGCTGGAGCTGGGGTGGTTTTTGTGTCACCTGCTCAGGAAACCACATCTCTGTTATACAAATTAGAATTCGAAACCACTAACAATGTGGCAGAGTATGAAGCTCTTATCCTAGGATTAAGAGCCGCAAGGGAAATGGGAATTCAGGAGATCGCAGTGTTCGGAGATGCCGAATTGGTAGTCCAACAGATCAGAAGCACTTATTAGGCCACACATCCTCGACTCAGGAGTTACAAAAATGAGGTATGGGACCTTATTGACAGTTTCTTCTTAGCGTTTAACATTTCCTTCATCCCAAGAGAGGAGAAAACAGTGGCAGATTCCTTGGCTACATCAGCGAGCAATTTCAAAGTACCCTTGCCGCCCAAATTTAGGTATGATGTAGAAGTAAAATACAGGCCCTCCATACCTGACAATGTCAAACATTAGAAGGTGTTTGAGGATGATCTCGAGATCAAAAAGTTCTTGGAGACTATCGAAGAATTTTCAGAGATGCATATTGACCAAGATTCCACCTCTGAGGAAGGGTTTGATGGGGGTAAGCTGCTGAGTAGAATAGAAAAGCATGACATTATTCAGCTGCCTAGCAATCACATTCCGAGGGGACTAGTCCCATTAGAGAGGTTGTTTGATGGGAATGATGTGGCAGTAAAGGGGAGAGTTTCAGGTGATGATGATGACACAACTGAGTGCAACATTGGCACACCAGAGGAGCCTAAGTTTGTCAAGTTGTCAAGAAGTTTGACCAAGGAGCAGAGGGTTGAATATACTGAGTTGCTGAGAGAGTTTGCTGATGTGTTTGCATGGACCTACGAAGACCTTAAGACGTATGACACATCTGTCATTGAGCACAAGATCCCACTGAAAGAAGAGGCTAAGCCATTCAAGAAGAAGCTGAGGCAGATAAATCCCATGTTGCTACCTGTCATGGAGAAAGAAGTGAAGAAACTGCTAGATGCCCAAATCATTGTCCCCTTGAGATATTCTGATTGGGTGGCCAATTTGGTCCTGGTAAGGAAGAAAAGTGGGGAAATCAGACTCTGTGTTGATTTCAGGAACCTGAACAGGAGTTCAAGGAAAGACAATTATCCCCTGCCCAACATGGAGCACATATTGCAGAAGGTCACTGGTGCATCTAGAATATCCATGATTGATGGCTTCTCTGGTTGCAATCATATATCAGTCATGCTTGAGCATAGGGAAAAAACGACCTTCACCACTCCTTGGGGCACATTCACGTATGCCAAAATGCCTTTCGGACTGATGAATGCAGGAGCAACATTTCAGCGAGCCATGGACATAGCCTTCATCGGGGAGAAATACCAGTTCATGGTGATCTATCTAGATGACATCACGATCTTCTCCAGGACAGACAAGGAGCACTGTTGCCACTTGAAGAGGGTTTTCCTGAAGTGTCGAAGGTTTGGCCTATCTTTAAACCCCAAGAAATCTTTGTTCACTATGAAGGAAGGGAATCTATTAGGCCATATAGTGTTAGCAGAGGGAGTAAGGATTAACCCTAGTAGGGTAGAAGCACTTCAGACCCTGTCACTTCCCAGATCTAAGAAGGAAGTTTAGGCCTTTTTGGGGAAGATAAATTTTCTGAGGAGATTTGTCTCAAATTTTGCTGAGTTGGTGAAACACATCACAACCATGCTCAGGAAGGGAAATGAAGTGAAATGGAATACTGAACCCAGGGAATCTTTTGTCTAAATAAAGAGAGCGTTGACTGAGGCACCTGTGCTAATCAGTCCTGATTATTCTAAAGATTTCCTGATTTTTTCTTTTTCTTCTTGTGATACAGTAGCAACAGTCTTGTTGCAGAAAAATGAGCAAGGGAGAGAGAAACCTATTGCCTTCTTTAGCAAGGCATTGAGAGATGCAGAAATCCGGTACGAGATCATGGAGAAGCAGGCTTATGCCTTGGTGAAAGCCCTCAAAGATTTTAGAGTCTATGTCTTGCACTCAAAGATCACCACGTACGTTCCTTCCGCCTCTATGAAGGACATCCTCGTACAGCCTGACATAGATGGGAGAAGAGGTAAATGGATTTCCAAGATCCTAGAATTTGATCTGGAGGTTAAGCCCACCAAATTGATAAAGGGGCGGGGTTTAGCCAAGTTGCTGGCTGAATCCAATTGCAAATCCTTGGGAATTAACTTCATCAACGAGCAAGCTGAGTCATCCAACGAGCATTTCCAGAGTGCCTCATCACTAGCAACATGCACCTGGTACAAGGATATCTTGTATTTTCTGCAAGAATTGAGGCCTCCTGATGGAATGGAAAAGAGCAAGGTGAGAGATTTAAAGATCAAGGCGGTAAGATATTGCCTCATCGACCAAACCTTGTACTGGAAAGATCCTTTAGGGGTATTTTTAAAGTGCCTGGACTCACAAGAATCCCATCAGGTTACATTTGATTTCCACTGTGGGCTTTGTGGGGGTCAGCATTTCTGGAAGACCACAACCCATAAGATCCTCCGAGATGGGTATTACTGGCCCACTTTATTCCTTGATGTCTGCAGAGAAATCAGAGCTTGCATCAAATGCCAGAAGTTCTCAGGAAAGCAGTAGCTCAAATCTCTGCCATTAAAGCCTATAGTAGTTTCAACACCCTTTCAACAGTGGGGATTGGACTTCATTGGAGAAATTCATCCTCCCTCAAGTGGCCAACACAGATGGATCCTGACTGCGACAGAGTATTTCACCAAATGGATGGAAGCTGTCCCCACCAGGAGCACTTCCCACAAAGTAATTATCAGCCTCCTGGAGGATATCATAGCCAGATTTGGCTGCCCTAGCAGAATTGTCACTGATAACGCCACCCCATTCAGATCTGAGCCTTTGGTCAAGTTCTGCGAACAGTTTGAGATTTCACTGATTCACTCTACTCCCTATTATCCTCAAGGAAATGGACTGGCGGAATCTTCCAATAAAAGTCTGATCAAGCTCATTAAGAAATTAGTGGAAGACAATAAAAGGGCCTGGGATTCAAAGCTCAAATTTGCTCTATGGGCTGACCGAGTGACAACGAAGAAGTCCCTAGGCATATCATCCTTCCAACTTGTTTATGTAACAGAGGTTGTTTTCCCTACTCAGCTCGCCTTATCTGTGGAAAAATTACTCCAGGACCTTGAAGGAGAGCCTGACAATATGGTGAGAAGGATTCATCAGATGGTGTAAGTGTAGCAGATTAGAGAGAAGGTCATGAACAGGGCCTACGATCATCAGCAGAAGATCAAGCAGGCTTTTGACAGGAAGAGAAAAAAGAAAGAATTTGAGCAGGGTGATCTGGTGCTCAAATGGGATGCACCTAGGCAGGAAAAGGGCAAGCATAGTAAGTTCAATGCCCTCTGGTTTGGGCCTTTCAAGATCCTTGAAGTATTCTCGAATAACACTTTCAGGTTGCAGGATTTGGAAGGCAAAGAAGTTTTTAGTGGCCCAGTAAATGGGCATTTCTTGAAAAAATGTTTTTTGTGAGCTGCAGTCGGCTCTTTTGTTTTTGTAAATATTGTTTTTGTTTTCAGCTTAATAAATGACTCCATAGCCCAACAATAAGGCACTGAATCTGCAAAAGTGTTCTTAGAGAATCACAGGGATGACTCTATCCCCCATGGAGCCAAATTTTAACGATATTTCTGGTAAGGGGGGTTAGAATGCGAAGGAGTGGGTGAAAAACCCATTTACTATAAGCTCGAGGCGCAAGTGCGCTTGTGATTAAGCGGTCAACAATTTTGGATGGCAGAGATTTGCGCGCCCGGATCAACGACGCACATGGGATTCCAGAGCCCCCCTGCCTTTCTACCTTTAAGCGGAGGGGGGGGGTGGTCCGGAATCGGGGGCGCACCTCTTCAACGATCACGATCGAAGCACCCGAATCAATGACGCGTAGGGTGATTCTGGACCCCCCCCCGCCTTTCTACCTTTAAGCGGAGGGGCGGGGGTCCGGAATCGGGGACACATCTCTCCGACGGCTGCGATTTGAGCGCCCAGATCAATGGCGCACAGACAATCCATACACCATTTGTCTTTCTGCGTTTAAATCAACGTGGGGCCCCCTTTCTTGTCGTGTCATCTTGCCATCTTCTCTCCACCTAACCGTGCGATGAGGTTCGCTCCCTTTAGCCCCTTCCTCATCCTCCGACATCTGTTCATCTCCCCTCTTCTATTCCATGTGGTCCCTTTCCCATATCATCATCCACTCACCGCCTGCCATGTGTCCCGCTCATTTCCACATCAACCTCCCACTAAAAGCGTGCCCATTATATCTCATCTCCTTCCCCCTCCGCTTATTGCCTTCCACCATGTGTCTTCCCTTGTCGCCCCTCTCACACCTCGTCACTTCTTGTCACACCCTCATAGTTTTGGTGCCACCACTCCCGTTATGCGCCCCATCCTTCGCGCTGGCCTCCACGCCTATTCATCAGGCCGTTCAGCTGATCCAGGTGGAAGCGCGAAGGGTCTTCCATGTCGCAGAAGTGCTGAGTTGGCCGGGCCATCCTCAATCCCAATGAAGCAGTTATTGAAGTAGTTGGTGGTGGTTAGACATCACCTCCGCCATAATGGGAAAGTCTGGCGATGAATTAAAGGCACGTCGATTCACCCTCGGAACTATCAGGGGTTCGATTGCGTCTGCCATAATTTGCACGATCTTTCAGAGAAGACAACTGCAGATTGTTAGAAGCCATGCAGACGCAATGTGTTTAATGCAGCATCTCGATTTTGTTGTTGTTGTTGTTTTGAGTATATGTAGGCGTTTCCTCCATTTTTGTATCTATCGATGGTTGAGCGGAGCTCCCAGTTGTAAAGTTTTAATGAAGCACTAATACTCTGGTTATGTATGGACTTTTGAGACTTCTTATCTTATGAATGCCAGTTTCTTTTATGTCTTTGTTATACTATGTTAGAACAACTCGGAATTGGAGGGTCTAGTCGAGTCGTTGTTGTTATAGGATGATGTTGGATTGGATCACTGTAGCAGTTACGTTGCTTCTAATCAGTTCTTGTGATTTTACCTGCGCTGAGTGACTTGGAATTGGAGGATCCAGTCAAGTCCCCTTTTAGTTTCTTGAGACCCTGAATCAAGAGGATCTTTCATTTAGAGTCTTTCCTCTGCAAACCACTGGAAGCCTGTTGCCTAAAGTCGTTTGTTCACCTTTCTTACCAAGTCTTCCACCTGCTCATCTTTTAATCAACCCACTGGTTGAAGTTAGATCAAGACCTCCTTTGTCCCTCACATGCCTGACCCAATCCCTGAGTTAGAATGATATTTCCCTGAGTCTCTCCCCATCTGATCATCCATTAAAAACTATCGTGACATAAAACCGATGGGTGTCGGGCTCTGCTCCTGCAAGCAATCCAGGAGTGACTTCCGACGCTAACACTTTTCTTTATCAAAATTCTCCTTGCATTTTCTTTATGAAAGTAAGTTTCCGTGTCTTTAATGGATTTTGGTTTTCAATACCAGTACTCCCTGCCTAATTTGCTGGATTGTTAGTTTTCATTCTTGAGAAGTTACAGAGGTGTACGCGGCCTGCAGGCATACATACGTGCCCTACCTTTGGACAACCCACGTACATACGCTGGCTGCTGAAGTGTCAGTAGCGTGTTTGTGTTGAGATTTTTTTTTTATAAGGGGTAGTCATCCTCTTCCCTGTCAGAAGTTGTATTTCCCAGGGGTTTTCTTGATCCATTCCTGGTCTCTGTTATAACAACCAGTCACTTAGGTTTGACTTCAGTTTAGATTTTCTTTTTTCAAAGATTTCTTGTGTTTTCTTTATAGGGTTTGAGACAAGTCTGTGAGTCTTTTCCAATCAACCTTTTTCGGTTTGGTCAGTGACTCCCTGCGATCCGCAGGTGGGCCAGAAGTCATTTCTTGGTTTTTTCTTGTCTTTATTCCCCCCCCTTTTGCTTCAGAAAATAAGAAAATAATACATTTTAAAATTTCTTGTTTTGGAAGCATAATAAAAAAATATAGATTTCACTTTCTTTGTTTGGTTAAGTAGTTGGTTGTTTGCATTAATAATCAGGAAAAATAATTCTTTCATAATTTCTTGGCTGATTGAATTAGGACAATAAGTAGCTCGCAGTCGAGTGAAATCTTGTTTTGAGTTTTCTGTTAAAAGATCTTAGAAAAAAAAAGAAGTTTAAAAAGTTGGTTAAAGAGTTTAAATGTGCAAATCTAAATTTGTCAAGAAGAAGTAATTTTGTTCACAACTTTCTATTTGTTTTCTTATTCGTCTCCCAAATACATCACTAGTTTCATTTCCGCTTCCTTTGACTTAAGACAAGCCACAAAAATTAACGATTAATTAAAATCAACTAGAATTTATGTTTGTAGGGTCCATCAACTAGTTTAGGCTAGAACCTTGATTTAGAATTGGAGAGGAAACTCTTCAAGGCTACAAAAAAAAACATAAGAGTTTGTGCTATGGAGTGCTAAAATGTCCAGTATCGTGAAATTTATCTGGGACCCCCCTCTAAAATAGGGGCTAAACACGAGGTCACATGTGGAAAGGTAGCGGAGATAACCCCTCCAAAGCCAGACCAAGCGTAGTGGGGAACACATATAGAGGGCTTATCTTGGGATTTCATTGATCACATTTTACATGGAGCTTTGTCTGTCTCGAATCCGTTTGAGGTCCACAGTTGTCTTCTGGAACACTTTCTTTTGATACCCTTGATAGGTTTCGAGCTTGATAGCCTGCTCATTGTGGTCCACTTGACTGTCGATTGTACTCGCCTGGTGACTGTTCGCGCGTTGGCAACCTAGTTGCCTTTATTTTAGAGACTAACATAGGTGACTGCGGGGGTATACCACGGTACCTAGGATAGACATCGGGCCACACTTTGCAGAGTATACCCAAAGGGTGCTTCCGTATTCGAGTTGAACTTGCACCAGTAAGTTTCTCTAGTGTTGGCTAGTGTAACTGTTCTTCCAACTAGCTAGTTATATGCTTGTCTTATCTCATAGGGACTTTTTCTAGTGTGTTCTAGTTATTGAACACTAATAGAAATCCCTAGTGTGTCATTGATCTTCTCACACAGTGGAGGATTAGGAGCTTCACCGGTCACGAAGGCTCCTTGGCTTGCCACCGGTTAATCTGGAGCCACCACCACCACTTCTAAGGCGAAGACTAGACCATCAAGGGTATTTTGAGGTGACCGGATCACAGGAAACTGTGCCCGACACATATATGAGAGAAGAACATTTGATTCTAGAGGAACCAACCATTTCAGACCTTGGAATAGAAGCTCTTGGTCAGCACGAACCTTCGAACACTGATCTATCGATGCCCATCATTGTACAGGCTTATCCTTATGAGCGCCATATAGTGTCACAAGAAACAATGGAAACAAATGCTTCGAATTCTTCAGGGAATTCTCATATTCCCTCTACGAATGTCACTACAGGGGGTGTTCCACCTCCTAACCAACCATCGCCATTCTGGACCATCATGGTCTCGACCACCTCTACCTCAGGTAATGGTCTGATTCTGTCTACCGTGGTGACCGTTGCTCCTTTCACTCAGAGTGCGACGGGCCCTCTGTTCTCATACATGATGCTTGACTTCAATACAAATTCTGTCATTTCCTAATCCACTCTACAGACTTTAGGTCTGGGGGCAGGGATCTCTAACGCTCCTTTGTAAGGATCCATGGGCGACTCTTCAACTTCCTATAACTCTTTCCCTTATAGAGTGGGTCATATACCTTCTTCGTCCCCTTCACTCGGGGGTGCTCACCAGCATCCTGTTGGGCCAAACATAAACTTTAGCTCGTTTGGAGCAGGTATTCAAGGACTTCCTTCTTATAGCATGTTGGTAGGTTCGATTCCATTCTCTTTGTTTGACGCGTTTGGTAATAACGCTTTCTCGTTAGCTACCGTCTCGACCGGGGGCAACCTTGGTTATGGACAACAAAATCCTATGCAGGGTACTATTCCTGCACAGGGGGCAAACCCAAGAATTCATTTCCCATAAGGACCTTGGAATCCATGGTAGGGATCAGTTCCCTTGTCAGGGATGCCGACCGAGGGAAACCCCTTCCATAGCCAATGGAACCCTAAGTAAGTCTTAGGACCTATGCCTGTCGGATCGGTAGGGGGAAACCCTTCCCAAAATCCTTGGAATGAAACGCAAGTCCAACCTTCTACATCCTATTACGAGAGTCAGCCGATGATGTCTCAACAAGCGCAAAATCCATACGCTGGTCATGGCCATGGTTTTTACCAGAACCCTGGCCAACAACCTAACTTTTCCTGGCAACATGGTGCCAGTCAAACTCCAGGCCCCTTTTTCCATGGTTATAATCAACAACCCACACTACCATTTCTAGCAACTTTGCATTTTCCAGACTTGACAAGGTTATTAAATGACCCTATCTATCACGATCCGCGTTGGCCTTCTATGCTGACCAAGTTTCCTTCGGACATTCCAAATTTCGAAGCTAAGCCTAATGAATATTCAGACGATCATGTGACTACCTTTCATCTTTGGTTCTCGTCCAATTCATTGAAATATGACTCCGTCCAGTTGCATTTATTTCAACGCACTCTCATAGGGAGTGCTGTGAAATGGTACATTGAGATTGACCACTCAAGATAATCTTCCTTCGGTGAATTGGCAATGGCTTTCTTAAACCATTTCCAATTACCTATGAAATATGATGCCGACACCTAATTGCTGGCCAACTTTGAGAAGACAAAGGCAGACCATATCTCCAATCACATATGAGAATTGAGATGCTGGAAGAGTTTGATAAAAGTGCCAATCCCACCAACATTCCTACTTCAATGGTTCCTTAAGTCGTTAGTACCTCAGTTATCCAAAGATGTCGCAACATTGGGAGTGTTTTCCGAAGAAGATGCAATAATGAGAGCTCAACAACTAGAGATGATTTACTCTTAGTCTGGTTTACTTTACGAAAATTTTCTAGATGCACCGCGGTCAATACTTGACAAGACTTGACATGATCTGGACCACATGCCGATGGTATTGTTGGTTCAGCACAAACGAATCCTGCTGATCAGCTGTCAAAACAATTGCAACAATTTTCGATACCATAGAAAGCGTCCAACCAGACCACTGGTCTGAATGGCCCCCCTACCCAAATGTCGGATGTGCACAATTTGCAATCGACAAACCCGAAGGCCACCCAACAACTCGACGGAAAGAAGAAACAACAAAAGAAGGGTAAGGGGGATAAGAAACCCAATAATGCTGGTGGGGGAACACAGAAAAGAAGAAGTCGAAGTATCCGTGTAACCTATGCACAGAAGACCACCTGACCCACCAGTGCCCTCGGCTTGTAGAGGCCCAAAAGTTATTGGCGCAACAACAACCTGCTGTGTTAACGGACCCATTCCAACATGGGAAAAATTTAACTCATGCCTCTCCGAGCACGGATGAGGGCACTCAATGACCCCCTCTGTCTTCGAGTAATCCTTCATCTGCGAATGCGTATATGATGAAATGTGATACCTATATATCGACTAGAGCACATGATTATAGAATGCCAAACACACTTGAGAAGAGTAAAGAAGATGAAAACCCACCTCTTCCTCTCCAGATTGAGAAGACGTTGGGAGAAACAATGACACACATCCCAAAAGGTACATTCAAGAAAGCTTCTCACAATCCGACCGCAAGGGACATCCATAACTACTCTATGGTGGAGGATTTGTCTCAAAACCCTTGTGCGATGTCTGCTTTGGAGGTCCTCTAGAGTTGCCCTTCCCAGAGAAAGACTCTGTTAGCCGCCTTAGGATCTGCTGAGACTTGTAATTCGGGTACGATCATGCTTGATACGACCGACTTAAAACCTCATCTTCCTTACCACATGGCATTTCAAATAGTAGTGGCTTACACCATGAAAAAGTTTACCTGGAACATTTTCCGCACGGTGGTTGATGAGGGTGCCTCGACATGCGTGATGTTGTTGGCGTGTTGGAAGGCCATAGGCCAACCCGTTTTGTCTCTGTCACTGAATCTTCTTACCACTTTCGACGGTTGGTCGTTTCGACCACATGGCATCATCCCCTCTTTCCCTGTGTAGTTAGGAGGGAAGACCGTGTGCATTGAGGTGGAAGTGGTCGATGCATCTCTCGACTACAATATCTTGTTAGGAAGGAGTTTGACCTATGCTATGCAAGAAGTGGTCGCTACAGTTTTCTGGGTCTTGTTGTTTCCACACGAGGGCAGGATCATGACCATTGATCAGTTGTCTTTCTCCCATCCTGATCCTTCATCAGGGGCATCCACGGTCCCGGTGATTGATAACCCTCAACCCGACATCGTCAACATAGGGGTTGGTTTGTGCCCACCTTCGATGGGTACTTTAGGTTACCCACTTCCTTCCGACGATGTTAAGTTCATATCAGACTAGCCTAAGGTTGAGATTTTTCAAGTCTCATCGTTTTGTATGACTTACTTCAACGATCCATGGACTCTTCCTTCCCCATCGACCATGATGGAAGGGACATGGCACCAGGGTATGGCCATGCCCTTGTCCGTGGTTGAAGTTGCGTACTCAATAGTCCAGCAACCTTCCGCCGACCCCGATCCGACTCCCGCACAGGAGTTAGATCCGATTCTCGAGCCTACTTGGGCTCAAGGTTACCTTGCCGATACTGATTCTTTAGACTTAGTCTTTCCCTCAGACGAAGCAATTATTGAAGCAATGACTAGTCCGGATAGACCCTGCGATGATCTCCATCACATATCTTATTTCCTCCTAGGGTTAAGAAGAATTGAAGCAGGAGAATTCACTTTGACTATGACTGGAGATAGGTCTTGTATTATCAACCCCTTGGATACACATGCTATTTATGCCGAGGGTAATATGGAAACCATCGATGAAATGATACCTATTGATATCTCGAGAACCCCTGGCATCGTGGAGAATATTCTCGTTGGATCTGACTGTTCCCCTAAGGAAATTCGAATCTACACGGATTATTTAAAGAATCCCGTGACATTTTTGCGTGATCTTACGAGGAAATGCCAGGCATTGATCCAAGAATCATCGAACACGAAATCAAGACTTATCCTAACACTAAGCCGGTCCAGTAGAAGATTCGTCCAGAAAATCCTAAGAAAGCAGCAACTATTAAGGTTGAAGTAGAGAAACTTCTCAAAGTAGGTTTTATCTACCCTGTACATTTGACTTAATGGGTTTCAAATCCCGTTCCAGTCGACAAAAAACTAGGGTACGATTCGCGTATGTACGCAATTCCATGATTTAAACAAGGCCTGTTCAAAGGATAATTTCCCCACACCATTTATTGACCAGATAGTCGATGAATATGCAGGTTGCGAGGCCGTTTCTTTCATGGATGGTTTTTCGGGATACAATCAGATACAGATCAAACCCAAAGACCAACACAAAACCACTTTCATTTTTCCGTGGGGTACATTCGCTTATCGAAAGATGCCTTCTAGTTTGCAAAATGCTGGGGCTACCTTTCAGTAGGCCATGTCTTTTTCTTTCCACTATCTCAAACATATAGTCGAGGCCTAACTTGATGATTTGGCATCATAATCTCGTAAGAGAGCTGATCATCCCACACACCTCTGACTTATCTTTGAGTGATGTCGCTACTACCAGATTCAATTGAATCCCAAAAAATGCAGTTTTTGCATGACGTTGGGTCGTCTGATAGGTTTCATAGTTTCAACAATAGGGATCATAGCCGATTCTCTCAAATTTGAGGCAATAGTTCAGTTGCCTCCACCGTGCACAATCCTTCAGCTTCAGAGTTTACAGGGAAAAGAAAACGTTTTACGACGTTTCATCACAAACTATGCCGAGATCACAAAGGGATTTATGCGTTTACTGAAGGACGTTCCTTTTCAATGGGACAAAGATGCTCAACACTCTTTTGAAGCGTTGAAACATGCACTCACGATTGTCCCTTTTCTTCGGCCACCCAATTATAATAAGGATTTCTTATTGTAGTTGGCTGTGATAGAGTTGACCATCGGTATGGTCTTGGTTCAGGAGGATCATTTTCTCTCAGAATATGTGGTTTATTACCTGAGCCGAGGCCTGGTAGGACCAGAACTCAATTATTCCCACGTTGAAAAACTTGCATTGGCAACAATTCATGCTGTCCAACGGTTTCGTCATTATATCTTGTTTCGCAAGACCGCCGTCATTGCCATTGTGAATCCGTTTTAGTACGT
Organism: Picea engelmannii; assembly: GCA_009831015.1. NCBI lineage: Eukaryota > Viridiplantae > Streptophyta > Pinopsida > Pinales > Pinaceae > Picea > Picea engelmannii. Next base: position 515,643 of record ML786250.1, on the reverse strand, counting down.
GTTGACATAATGAGTAATTGGTGGAAACATCAGTAGATGGATAGCTTTCCTCCAGGAATTTGACTTAGATTTTGTTTCGGAAAAATCCAAAAAGTCGTTGGTCTTTGCGGAACTCATCTCGAAACTTTCGGTCAAGTCAGGTGATGTTGTGCCTGAAGAGCCACCTATTAAAGGAGACATGTTTTTGATCATGTCTTCAGACCCTTGGTATGGATATGTGATAATCTATCTCCAGACTTTGAAGTGCCCCGCCTTTGCTTCTCATGATGAGCATCATCTTATACACCATCAGGCCAAGAACTATCTCATACTCGAGGACACTTTATATCATCGAGGTGTAGATTGCATCCTTCGTCGATGTCTCATGCATGAAGAAGCATAAATCATGCTTAACGATTGCCACATTGGAGCATGTGGTGGTCATCTGTCTGGGTTGGAAACAACCCAAAAGATTCTACGAGTTGGTTACTTCTAGCCGACATTAATCAAAGATTATGTTGAATCGGTCAAGAAGTGCCACCCATGTCAGATCTTCTCTTGGAAAATGAGGGCACACCCTACTCCCATGTTTCCTGTCATTACTGTTGGTCCCTTCACCAAGTGGGGGATTGATTACACTACATGCAACCCCCCTTTAGCAAGGGGGCACTGTTATATCATTGTAGCAGTAGACTACTTCACCAAGTGGGTTGAAGCTATGCCAACGTTCAAAGATGACAAAGAGACCACAACTCTCTTTTTGTTTAACTAGATAGTAGCACGGTTCGGTTTCCTGAGAGAGATTGTCACTGACCATGGCAGTCACTTTCAGAACAAAATGATGTCTAAGTTAACATCAAATCTTGGGTTGAGGAAAGAACATTCATCACCCTACTACCCACAAGCGAATGGTAAGGTGGAAGCTGTAAATAAATCTCTTAAGACCATTCTACAACGAGCGATCAATTCAGCCAAGTCAAATTGGCATTTGATGTTATACTCGATATTATGGGCCTACCAAACGTCTATTAAGACTGCAACCAGTTTCTCACCTTTTCAACTCGTTTACAGGCTGGAAGCAATCTTTCCCATAGAGTGCTAGATCTCGTCTCTAAAGTTGGCAGTACAGTTATTTCCAGACACTTCACTACTTGAAGAACATTATTATACCTCGAGTAGCTCAATGAGCAGCATCGTGATGCGACCTTGGCTAAAGAGGCTCACAAACAAAAATTCAAGTGTCAGTATGATCGGTCCATTCATCCTCGGATTTTCTTTGAAGGTGATCTTGTCCTGGTCTATGATCAAGATAAGGACCCCCTGGGGGTAGGCAAGTTCAAACCCATGTGGTTCGGACCTTTCATCGTGAAAGAGGTTCTAAAGAAGGGAACTTATCGTCTGGTGGAATTTGAGGGAATTTCTTTGGTAGAGCCTAGAAATGGGCTCTACCTCAAGAAGTATTACTTGTAGGCGGGTCGCCTCGGGTGAATTTTTGTAGATATGTATCGTTCTCGTACATTTTTTTTTTTAGTTTTTGTCTTTTTGGTTTTATGGACGTGTCGTTTTTTATGTCATATTTTTTACTGTTGCATATGTCAAGTGAATCAGAGGTTTTCATTGGGTTTGTGGACGATGCTAGCTGGCACACTCGGAGGCTTGCTTCTGCAGCTTGGGTGATTTTCACATCTCAGAGCCAGTTGCTATCTTCAAGAGGTATCTATTTAGGTGACACCACAAACAATGTTGCCGAATACAACGCATTTCTTGAGTTGCTTCATGATTCTTCGTCGCTTGGTATCTCTCACCTCCGGGTCTATTTATACGCTCAGTTGGTTGTGTCTCAGTTAAATGGGGTTTACCGCATTTACGATCCTATTCTACACCGACGGTTCCTTAGGGTACGTCTCTTAGAACAAATATTTGATTACATTACATATATCCATGTTCCTAGGAGATTAAATCAAGTTACAGATACTCTATCTAATCATATATTAGATTGGCATATTGCACACATGTAATAAAAAATACACACACACACACATGTAAATACATTTGTAAATAAATGTAATACATAAAAAACAAAAAGATGTAAATACACACACACACACACACACACACACACACACACACATATATATATCAGAGTACATGGGTGGGTGCAAGCGCCTCAAAGATAGGTCCAATCAGAGTCACGAGGCTTATGCCCTAAAAAATATACAAAAGGTTCCCTCGACATGTAAGAAGTCTAGCCTAGCTAAGGGTGGGGCCTGTTGGCCATGATATAGTAAACAATGACGTTGGCCAAACACTGAAAGAGCTAGACCTAGGTCTGTGGTACCCCAACAACGTGAGTCTGCATCGATGGTGGGAGATCCTCGATCTCTGCCATAGGAACTGTACGAGTAAGAGTGGTGAGGTTCCGCTCCACCCATATCAAAACTCTCTCAGCCTCTTCAGATGGAGCTCCCCCTACTGCGGCTGGTCCCGTCTCTGGTCGAGGACGCCGCTTGGTCCTCGTGAAGTCTGCTGGATGCACTGGCCCCACATCTGCACATAACAGATACTTAAGTGTTAAATACTTTCGTATACAAAAAAAAATGATATATATAAAACAAAATAAAAATTAAATAACTTTTAAAAACAAACTTACCCATCTCTCCTCTCTCCTCTCCGGGTGGTACAGACATGTCAAGATATCTAGAAAAGTTGATCCCAACATAGGGGTAGTCTTCTATGGACATAATCTATCGTGCCCACCAGGAAAAAAACTTGTCGTCAAATGCCTTGATGGTCCTCCCTCCCCCCTGTCGCAACAACAACACCACCCACCTGCATAGCACTGGGAGAGAGGCCCTGTGCCCTTGTATCGTCTCTCTAGGACTGAGACTAGGGACCCTCTCGAAGAAGAAAGAGAAAAGAATAGTCCCGAACCCAAAGTTTCTGTGTCTCCGCATACGACACTCTGTCAACTGCCTCTTCATGCAATATAGTAAGGTGGTGCTCCAGTCAAAAAATTGTGCATTTAAGCACTGAACCAAATAATTCATGTGTGCTCGGGAAGCCTGATGTAAAGCTGCGGATCCAGTGATCTTCCCAATGAGAAAAAATATCACTTTTAGTGAGAGGTTTGAAATCTTGTTTATCGGCACCTGAGTGCCCACTTTGTCTGTGTCGACTTTGCAATGGATTTTAATCAACTCCGCTATGTTGTGAGGCCCAGAGGGAAAAGTGAAAAAGTTGACTGGTTCCCCTCTCCTTGAGAGACTAGTCAGAAATTAGATATCTTTAGTTGTTGGAGTCAACGATTGTCCCTCAAGCATGAATGCCTCTACATCAGGATGTCAATAATCTACCAAGGCGTTCAACAGCCTAGGTTGTGCCCTCATGAATGGACACTAGAAGAATTTCAACAAACCACATTGAACCAATGCGATGGTAGCATCAGGGTCCTCTCTAGCCAAAAAATCAATGTCCTCATTCTCCCTCTCTCTCTAATGAACATACATCCTGCAATTGACAAGTTCACGGGGGATTAACTCTTGCATATTTTATTTTTTTCCACATGTCGGAGGGTATACGCAGGCTGTAATATACACAGTCACGTATGCCCGCGTCCAGTCTTTTCTTTGCATGTGGGTATACGTTGGCTGTCATAGGACAACCCGCGTATATGTAGGGCTGACCTTTTTAAAGGTCAAAACCCCCCCAAAAAACAAAAAGAAATGCACAAACGAAGAATTGAAATGCAAGAGGGGCTAGTATGTACTTACTTGGTCCAAGCGGAAGTTCGTTTCATGCACTGACTCCCGGAATCAACTCTTTTGACAAAGGGGTGTTTTTGGCTTCTTAGTCAATTTCACAATTAACAATGGTGATAATGAGCTGCCAACTTCTATTTATAGACTTTTTGGCCCCCTTTTGTCATTTTTTGGAACCCTTTGTCATTTTTTCTAGTCTGAAAATTGTTTAGTATGGTTCAAGAGTTTCTTTTGGAATGTTACGATGGGGTTACTTTGGGTATTGGGAAACATTTTGGAGATTTGGGTCATTTTAAAGGTCCTTTGGTAAAAAGTCATTTTTCCAACTTGTTACATCTAAGTTAGGATTCCACCTCCACTTTCTGTACCACATTGTCTTTGTTGCTTTGCCATAGGATCGACCCCACCAAGTTGCAACATGGAACCATCATTGCTACTTTAGAAGTGTCGTAATTTAGTGGTAGAGCCTCCCCCTTCATGGATGCCCTAGGTAGATCCTAGTTGCATTTTTTGGTGTCCATGTCGTCGTTAATGACCATAGGCTTGAAAGTCCTTGTTAGTCTTATCCTGATTACGAGTTTGGGCCTCATCTTCTTGATTCATCATTACTCTTGATCTCACCCTCGGGACTCCCAAATAGTGACGGGTCTTCTTTTAAGCCCTTTTCAGACCCTCTAAACATGAAAATATTGTCGAGCGATCTTGTTGCCCTTCATGCTCGCTAAACTGAAATTTGAAGGCACGTTTGTCCGACGGTAGTTTACCCCTTTTTTTGGTCTGGATGGTCAACTGTATGGACAAAGGTATACTCTAGGAGCTTCGGTTATCTAGAAGAGTATTCTCATGTATAATTTTAACCCCTTTTCAGGCCCGAGGGACTAAATTTACAAAAAAGGAACCCCCATGGATTCCATAGTTAAGCTCTTTTCAGACTCCCTAAAATTGAAAATATCACCGAGTGAACTTGTTCCTTGACACTCGTTAAATTGGTCCAGAAGAACATCTTGTATGGAGTCCATAGTTAAGCCCATTTCAGACTCCTTAAAAATGAAAAGATTTCCAAGTGATATTGTCTTTGTCACACTCGTTAAAAAGGTTTTGAATAGACAAATTTTCGGTGCTAGTTTACCCCTTTTTCGAATCGACTAGACTACCTTTGAAAAAGGTACCCTAGTGGAGTCTCCTTTTACATTTTTTCAAACTCTCTAAAAATGAAAAACCGTCAAGATTACCTTCTCTGGTCTCATTAAAATTACATCGAAGGATGTTGTCATTGTGTCTTGTTAATCGCATTTGCATTCCTGCGTCTTTTGGCCTAATGCCGGTTCCATGTTGCCCTCAACTGAACCATCTGAAGGATGCCTTATATGCAAGACTTGTAGCACTTTGCCTCTGCATCTTGACACCTTGACCCATGGAGGGATTTTCCCGAGTGTCCTTTTCTTGCATATGTCTCCTTGCTCTAAGCATCGGTGTGTTCCTTGCGCTTGGAACTAGTATGTTTGCGACACTTGTTCCCCCTTTGTAACGTAGCATTATTTTATTCTTTTTCAAGCTTCCTAGAAATTATTGAAAAAGGAAAAAAACTCAAATATACCCCAAAAAGAGGAAGGGAAAAGTATTTTCTTTTTGGCAGCACATGAGTCGCCCTTGGACAAAGCACATACTTCTGTTTGTTCGTCAAGATATGGGATTTAATATGACCTTAGGAAGTTGTTCTCTCTACATAGAGCTGTATCCTCCTCCATTTGGTTATTCTTACAAACATATGGAGAGTTTGCGTTGCCTCCTGCATCGTGAACTTATGTCAATACCATGCTTACTGAGTCTCATGAGTTGTCGTGCTATTGTCAAAGGGAAATTTTTACCAAGTTTGAGTCAGCCCTTCTGCAGTTTGTCTCTTGACCTCATGCCCTACCATCCCAAAAACTCCAATCAAGTCTTTGTTTGAAATCAATGGAGCCCTCAGCCTGATCATCAAGATCCTCTAGTTTGTTCCCGACAAGCCATCAAAGACCTCTGGGTATTGAATTCGTACACTCATATTACACTCCTACCCGAGCTATGAAGATTTTTGAAGTTGTTTCTTGAGCTTTGAAAGCCTCATCTCTAGCCGTCAGACATCATTAGCTTCTTGAAGATGGATACTATACATGTATATCTTTTTTATTTTGAGATGTAGATACGTTGTGTATTGCTCGCGGCTACACTTTATATAGTTATATGACATGGATCTGCAGTGTATTTGATTGGTAGTCATGGTTTTATTTCATTCCGAGCATGGGTATGCCCGCCTCAGTGAGACAATTGTTATTTTACAGATGGCACCTCCCGAACTCTGGCCCCTGGGCTCACTCGCTTCGTACATTGGTAAAGATTGGTAATGTATTTCGGCCATCGAATGCTATTTTGACCTCACACATTAGGGGGCATCTGTTATAACCCTAATTTTCACTAGACATGCATACCTCACATCAAGCCATCTCACTTGCCACTTTTTCCAAGCCACCATTGAAAAAATCTTCTAAAAACCATCCTTTTGAAGATGTACGCACCCTGCACCACTACTGCCTGCGTGTATACGCTAGCTGACCCATTACAACCCACATATACTGACAAAAGCACAAAAAATAGAAAGTTGTAGACAAAATATAAATTTCAGGGTAATTGACTAAACCGTTTTGACCACCCATAGCCGGTCACTCAACTGGATAACTACCCTCTTTTAGCCTATAAAATAAGAGGTAGGGATCCCATTTCAAAAGAGAAAAATAAGAGCAAAGAAACTTTGTCCTTTTTTATATTCCCCTTGCCTCAATCTTTTGTAACCATTTTGTGAGAACTGAAGAGGAGAAGCATATGCAGAAGCAGTTGGAGCATAGTTGAAGAGGAGCCCAAGACCAGATTCAAGAAGCAATAACCGATATCACCATTGTAAGTGACTTTTGTGAGGTTAATAAAATACTTTTACCGTCCCACCATATGAGGTGTTCAATATTTAGTTTTGATTGATATTTTATTATAACATATAACCCACTAATTCATATATAAGATGCATGTTCGTAGTTCTTTGTTTGTCTGTTTGTGAATGCAGTTTGGATTTGAGAGGAGACTTGCAGTGGAGGAGAAACCAAATGCAAAAGGATCGACACCAAATGCAGAGTTCAAGGTAGAGTTACCAGATCCTTTTATCCTTGTGTTTTATGCATGAATGTGGGGTTTATGTCGGGATAATAGTAAAAATTAGGAGACTTTAAACGGTTATTTATGCATGCATTATAGAATCCTTAGTGCTAGTCCGTAGGGGTTTTTCCCACCCACATCAACCATGCACTGCTAGAAATGAAAACCAACAAACACTTTCTATGCATGCTTGTCTAGGGAAGAAAGATGCAAAACAAATCTATATGAAACAAATTAAAGACACTCCTTCCATTGCATGTGTGATTTGCGATCAATTGAATTTCGCAAAAAACACTAATTCTTTCATGCCTGATTTGGAAGAAGAATACCTCGGCTTTACACTAAATGATAGAACATTTTCTAGTGGAAATATTTGTCTTCCATGCAAACAATCACTTGAAAATGGAAAACTGCCACACTTTGCAACGCCTGACCAAATAAGATGTAATACACCACTACTAGATGTAAGTACACTTACAAAACTTGAAGAGAGACTTGTGTCTTTGCGAATTGAATTTGCACAAATAAGACCTTGGGGCTATAAATGACCCCAAATGGGCTTAACATGATCAATTATTATTGTGCCTGTCCAACTAGATGTTGTACAAAAATCCTTGCCACAATTCATTAGCAATACAATAAAAATTGCTATAGCTCTCAAAAGACATTTGCAATACAAGAATGCATACTAGACAGGTAAAGTGCGTGTGCATGTTTTCATGAAAGAATTAAAAGAATTATGTTCTAGGGCCTTGTACAAAGCACAAAACATCTGTATAAATGATAACTGGAACAATGTTCTTGGAGAAGGGGATGACATCTCTGCACAGAATTTTGAAACTGCTAGTGACCACAACTCACAGATTGAAAAGTTTGTGGACAAATACATAACATGAATTTTGTTGTCATTTCCATAGTTTCTCCAAGGACATGCCAGTTATGTGGAATGAAAATACAGATGCATAATATGTCCTTAATGCATATGTTGCAACATTGTACTGTACCTCATATATGACAAAGGTTGACAAATCTATGACAAGTGCATTCAGAAGAATACACAAAGAACATGAAAGAAGTCATATTGATGCTATTCAAATGATACATACGCTTGGAAATACATTACTTAATATTCAACAATTGTCTTCTCAATAAGCAGTCCACATTACACTTTCCCTGCCCCTCAACTGTGGTTCAAGGAAATGTCTTCATAAACACATCTCCACTTGAGAAATACACATTTGTTCTTAAACCACTGTCTTTGCTAGAACAAGAGCCTGATAATTCAGAGGACATACTATGTCTCTCTATTATTGATTATTACCTCCAGTGTCCATCTCCTATTAAGCATATATTCTTAGTAGAGTTCGTATCGCATTACAAAAAAAATGGTGCACCCATATCTAAAAGAAAAAAACCCTCTGTAATACTCTTTGTCAAATACAACAAACATACTGACTATGAAAACTATTGTAGAGAAAAAATACTGTTGTATGTTCCATTTGATAAAAATGAAAACAAATTAAAACATAACTTCCCTACATGGGAAGCTGCATATATTGCTTATGAGACTAAAATACAAACTAATCAATCTAGATTTACATACAATGCTAATCCAACATGGGGTGATTTTGAAAGTGTAGTTCATAAACTAGAAAACACTGACAATGTTGATGAGACATTCACATACCGTAAAACAACTAGAACTCTCTGTGATTCTTATGACTTGTAAGAAGATTTGTCTCATCCTCGAGTAGCTGACATTGGAAAACGTATCAATCTTGGCTTTCAAGTCACAAAACATCCTTTCCTTATTGAAAATAATGAATACTACAGAGTCAGACGTCTGTTGAATCGAGTTTTAACAAGTCAAAGTTTCTTCCACTCAACAAGGAAATGTTAGATACCTTGTCTAAGATTTATGATGAACTACAACTTGTCTTCATAGTTGAGGCATATTTGATTGGAAGTCGCTTCTTGTATTCCATTGACAATCGACTGAGAAACATAAAACCTGTGCACACCAAATACTTTGGGAACATTGACATGATATTCTATGGGGATCTTTACCAGGCGCAACCCATCCAAGATTCTTTGATATTTGAAAGACCTATGGTCAATTTGAAAACAATGATGCATGACTTCTGGAAAGACAATATAAAATGCTTTGAATTACATACTACAATGCCCCAAACAGATGAAACATTTATTTCAATTCTGAATAGAATGCAGACAAACAACCAAACACATGATGACTTAACATAAATCAATTCAAGGTGCATGTGACCTCCACCAACAGACCCAACCTTCCCTTACCTGTTCTACATGAATATGGATGTTGTAATGCATAACAGGTACATGTTATTGCTCATGCATGGTGATGATATCATCATCAATTCAATTGACCTCGAAGAATACAACCATGGAAATGTACCATGTCATGAACATACAACCACTTTTCCTTTTCAACTTGTACTAAAATTAGACATGCTAGTTGAAATACATGCTTGCAACTATGATTCATAAGATGGCTTGGTAAATGGTGCAGATGGAATGCTCAAATATTATACCAAAACAAAAAAAAGTTGATGTCCTATGGATTAAGTTCCATGATCTGCATATAGGTCACTGACAAGAAAACAAGTTGGCTTATCTATATAATTCAAACACTGCACCCGATTGGACACCTATCTTACCAATATCAAAACCAATATCGACATCGACAAAGACAGGTCGACTGAATATTCGAAAACAGTTTCCAATTAAACTTGCAGGCGCACGTACAATCCACAGATTGCAAGGACTAACATTTGATAGTGTTTCACTTGACCTTGCTGGAATTCAAATACATGGAATTTTATGCACATCACTGTCTCATGTCAGAAGTATAGACTCCTTATATTTACTAAGTGCTCTTAGAAAATATAACTTCAAAGTCAAACACAAAGTTCATATTGAGATGCAACGCCTTAGGAATAGCGCAAAGTGGCATCTACAGTATGATTACCAATCCATACAAACACACTCATCTGTATCAATTCTCTCACTTAAAACGTGCATCCTACATGCACATATGGATGATATACTCAATGATTATGACACAATGCAATCCAATATTCTATGCTTGCAAAAAACGTACATGACATTATGCATGAAAAACAAGAAATTTCCAAATCACAATTGCAAATCAAGTTACATTACACATGGGGTGATGATATTAGTGAAAAAACATGTAAAATTTTTGAAGCATATGCATTTCAAAGAAAACAATGTTGAGATGGTGCTTGCAAAAGTAATTTTCCATGGATCAGAAATTGCAATACTGAATCTCTATGCTGCTCCGCATGCAACATTCTCCAACATACTAAATTTTCTTTCCAATGCATTAGAGAATTTTCATCTGAACGAAACTATTGTCATTGTAAGAGACTTCAATATTGACATGCTACAAAATAATGCCAGAACAAAAGAATTGGAAAACTACATGTGCAGATACAATCTCTGCTTTCTTTTGGATAAGATAAACCATGTACAAAACACACTTATTGAGCATGTATGGTCGAATGTGACCATTTCCCAATACAACGTCTTTATCTTAGACACATACTGGTCTGATCATGATACAATTGGTATTGCACTTGAATTGTGAAATAATTATCAAACATATTGCAAAATTATATTTCTATGTCTCAAAGCATATTTGTGCCTTTCTATTTTTGAGGCATATTGAAAGGGAGAAAATAACTCTATGCCTTAAATTCTAGTTGTTGTGTGAGGCATAAATTTCTTTTCTCCCTTTCTTTTTCCTCTTCTATACTTACCCGTTTTTCCCTTTTCTTCTTCCCCTCTATTATCCGTTTCTAGTTCTATACTTAGTCACATATCTATGCTTGTGGGTTCTCGGGGTGGCAGAGTGAGAAATTCTATATCCATCTATATCTTCACATCACGAGTCTGAATGACTGCCATTCATTTCCATACTTAGGCAATTTTATGGCTGTGGGTTCCCGTGTAGGCGCTATCGAACTCTCATGCCTCGTGTTCGGGGTATACATCTTGCACCCAAAACTTTGGTGAGATACAATTCGACCCCGGTCTCCTTGAACTCGTAAGAATCACTCTACCTATGATGACTTCGTCTGAATTCTTGCATATAAGAATTCCAAGTCATATATTTTGTCTATTGCTTGTTGAAATAAATATAAACAACATCTCTTTTAACTTGAACCAGGGTCTATTGAGCTCCAGCTATATTTCATGCTTGAGAATGTTTTTCCCATAGTTGATGTGTTTCTATCGCTTGATAATTATCGGACTAAGTGTTGTTGTGTGAGGCATAAAGTTATTTTCTCCCTTTCTTTTTCCTCTTCTATACTTACCCATTTTTCCCTTTTCTTCTTCCCCTATATTATCCGTTTCTGGTTCTATACTTAGTCACATATCTATGCTCGTGGGTTTCCAGGGTGGCGGAGTGAGAAATTATATATCCATATATATCTTCACATCACGATTCCAACCGACCACTGTTCGTTTCCATACTTAGCCAATTTTATGGCCGTGGGTTCCCGCATAGGCGATATCGAACTCTCATGCCATGTGTTCGGGGTATACATATTGCACCCAAAACTTTGGTAATCTACAATTTGACCTTGGACTCCTCGAACTCATAAGCCTCACTCTATCTACGATGACTTCGTCTGACCACCTCACCTTTCCATACTTAGTCGATTCTTCAAAATTTCATGGGTTCACGGACTCCCGGGTTCACAAAAGTTTCAAAGCATTGATGTGTTTCTATCGCTTGATAATTATCAAACTAAGTGTTGTTGTGTGATGCATAAAGTTCTTTGTTTCCTTTATTTTTCCTCTTCTATACTTGACAGTTTTTCCTTTCCCTCTATTATTCGTTTCTGGTTCTATACTTAGTGGCATATCTATGCTCGTGGTTTCCTGGGGTGGCAGAGTGAGAAATTATATATCCATCTATATCTTCACATCACGAGTCCGACCGATCGCCATTCGTTTCCATACTTAGCCAATTTTATGGATGCGGGTTCCTAGCTAGGGCCTATCGATCTCTCATGCCCCGTGTTTGGGGTATACATCTTGCGACCTAAAATTCGGTGATCTACAATTTGACTCCGGACTCCTCGAACTCCCAAGCCTCACTCTACCTACGAGCTTGTTGAAATAGATATAAACAACATCTCTTTAGACTTGAACCAGGGTCTGTTGAGCTCCAACTATATTTCATGGCTGAGAATGTTTTTCCCATAGTTGATTTGTTTTGATCGCTTGATAATTATCAGACTAAGTATTGTTGTGTGAAGCATAGAGTTCTTTTCTCCCTTTCTTTTTCCTTTTCTATCCTTACCACTTTTTCCATTTTCTTCTTCCCTTCTGTTACCCGTTTCTGGTTCTATACTTAGTCACATTTCTATGCTTGCGGGCTCCTGGGGTGGTGGATTGAGAAATTCTATATCCAACTATATCTTCACATCACGAGTCTGAACGACCACTGTTCATTTCCATACTTATCCAATTTTATGGTCTCGGGTTCCCGGGTAGGCGTTATCAAACTCTCATGCCCCGTGTTTAGAGTATACATCTTGCACCCAAAACTTTGGTGATCTACAATTCGATCCCCGACTACTTGAATTCACAAGCCTCACTCTACCTACGATGACTTCGTCTGACCGCCCTACCTTTCCATACTTAGTTGATTCTTCAAATTTTTGCAGGTTCACAGACTCCGAGGTTCACAAAAGTTTCAAAGCATTTTTCGCTCCCCTCCATCCCTGCCACCTTCACCCCTTCCCAATGAACATTAATTATGATTTTACTAGTGGCAACTCACCACAAAAGTTTGAAAATATTGGCATTAATAAGAGGAAAGCTCGAGGACATCTCCCATTAAAACACATTAATGGGAGAATCTAATGGAATCTGATTAAATTTTTTGTGTCAATCTTGAATTGGAAAAAAATTGTTGGTTATTTTAGTTTTTTTAAGGCATCATCGTAGCAAGAATGCAATATTGTGCTAGCCCACTATCATCTACAAAGGTGTTGACATGATGCCCCTCTTTAGTATTGTGCATATCTTACAACTTGGCATATTTGAGAATATGCTTGCATATGAAAATGTTAAATCACCCTTCAAATTGGAACATGGTTTGCATTTGGGCCACAAAAAATACTAATAAAATAAAATAATATGAATAATATTTAAGTAAATAAAAACAAATTATCTTTTAACTTGAACCCGAGTTTGTCGAGCTCTAGGTATATTACATAGGTGAGAATGTTTTTCCCATAGTTAATGTTTATGGCTGCGAGTTCCCGGATTGGCACTATCAAACTCTCATGCCCCCTGTTTCGTGATATACATCTTGCACTCAAAACTTCCGTTATCTACAATTCGACTGCAGATTCCTCGAACTCACAAGCATCACTCTACCTATGATGAGTCTGTCTGGGTTCATTTGAACGCCCCGCCTTTTCATACTTAGTCGATTTCCCCGCCACCTTCACACACTTCCCAATGCAAATTGATTACGCTTTTATTAGTGAGAACTCAAAACAAAGGTTCGAAAAGATTGGCATTAATGAGCGAAATTCTCGAGGAAATCTCCCATTGAAATGCATTAAACCAAGATTTACATGAGATTATATTACCATCCTCCAGTGTTCACTCTAAATACCATCAGGACACAATCGCTGTCACATGTTGCAATACAAACAAATTTTTATCAAAACATTATCTTTTCTCACAGGCACCCCAGTCGCCTGAACTGAGCGATATTTGGATCCACCAAATAAACCTCCCTATTATTGAATTGGCAGAGGTCAATATTATGGCATCTGATTTTTTTTTTGTGTTGATCTTGAACTCAAAAAAATTCTTATTTACTTTAGTTTTTTTAAGGCATTATACCCCACCTTTCCATACTTGGTCAATTTTTCACCTCCTATTGTCATATATTCGCGGGTTCCCGGGCTCCTAGGTTCACAAAAGTTTCAAAGCAGTTTTCGCTCCCATCCATCCCCACCACCTTTGCATGCTTCCCAATGCACATTAACCATGCCTTTATTAGTGACAAATCACTAGACGCATCGAAAATATTGGAATTAACAAGCAAAAAGGTCGAGGACATCTCCCATTAAAACGCATTAAACTAAGATTTATGGGAGATTTTATTATCATGCTCCAACGTTCATTTTAAATACTATCAAGAGAAAAGGTGTAGTGTACCTATTTCACTACCGAGGCTTTTAATGCAATGTGTAACAATATGTACACACTTCTTACATAGCACATACAGTTCAATATATACTCCACATGCATTTAAACAAGTAAACACATTTAACTCGGAGTAAAACATATGAATTATTTCTATATTCAACAAGCATTTAGCCTAATCATATTAATTCATATA
>ML786250.1:482784-493263 GCA_009831015.1 Picea engelmannii | reverse complement strand
AACAAGCATTTAGCCTAATCATATTAATTCATATACACAACAGAAAGCATGATACATAAATAGCTCAGTCATGCAAAACATGATCAAACATAATTCAGAATGCTTATCTTTTATTTGCTGTAGCATCCACCAACCAAGTGCAGACCTTCCACGAACCTCCCAGCCTTAGACCACACTGTTCATCAGCTCAACAGTAGGTCACCCCCGAGCTGGGACCGAGCTCCACCCCCGGGCAAGGAATCTAGACTCAGGCTGATGTTCCAGGGAAGACAACACATTCACATTCACCAGGAAGTAGTTCTCCCAGGAAACTCCCACGCTCACTGCCCACAGACCCGCATTCCCCACATGCCTGTTCCACCCCAGGAGAGTGCACCTTCTCTGTCACCTAGACAGTCCTTCGGCTGCCAATCTCCCAACCTATAGAACATATTTACAATTCGTTTCATACATCAGGTTTATAAAGGGCTCGGCCTTGGGGACATTACAAAAGGAAATTTCTCATCACCTTATGGATGCAACTCGACAACATTTATGTGGAGATACCTTAAATATTTTCGGGTGCGAGGACCAGAGTTTTCAATGGTCCAGAGCTTATGACTACTACTCATCCCCTTCTGCCCAGAAGGAAGTTATCTGGATGTCTGGAATTGCACGAGCAAGTTGTGTCCCCAAAATTTTTGACTGTAAGGAGTTGGTCACATGTTGCGCGGAAAATTATATTTTGAACCAACGGATTATCTAGTTGCGGGACCATTCCTGAGTCTCCCTATCACCTCAATTATTTCAAAAGATGATAAGACTTCCTGACCCAATGCCTACTTTCAAGGGAGTTAATTGCAGAGAGTTCTTCAAGAAACATGATAATGAATTGGACCTCTTGCTAGAGTTTTTAGAGAACCCAACGGCTAGTCCCAGGGACATGACCAGATTACATGTTAGTGCATTTAAAAACCCTTTATGGGAAATTGCATGGATTTTCATGAGGATAATGGGACAAGAAAGTACAACCAACATCTCTTGGATGATTTTGTATATTTTATATTTTATGGTGAAGGAACAAGCCATCTTCCATTGGGACAAGTTGATTTCCATTGAAATCTCTTCCCAGTTATTGCAATGCACAAGGCAGAATAAATTCTTTATGTCGTCTTATTTAATTTTCCTTGGAGCGCATTGCTATCCATTCCTTGGATTATCTATGTGTAAGAAGGTAAACTGCGAATTTGACCCAGTAACCTTCTGGTACCAAATCTTATGGAGACACAATGCCTCCCAACATTTTTATGAAGTCTTTAATGATTTTGTTTTAGTTTTTAAATGGTTGATATTTGCAAAGGATTTTCCTTGGATGTCTGACCAGGAGACCAAGTTCCTGGATAGGAAGGGCACACTAGAAAAAATGGAGAACTATAATGTTATAAGGATTTTTGGGTCCAAACAAAATCCTTCCTTCCTTCCATGTCACATATCTGGTACAATGTTTCTTACTGAAATAGCAAGGAAATACACCTACTGGTTGCATTTTTTCCATGAAAAGAGAAAATTACAATTCATCCCTCTGCCTTGGAAATTCAGGGATTTTCATAGTCAAGAATATGAACAAGATTGATGGTTTCATGGGCCACTTCCATAGCTTCAATTTGAAATGTGATGAAAAAGTAAAAGGGTTCGAACCTGATGGTATTTTTGTAGAACACCTATTGGCTGTCAGTTTCAACAGTTCTTTCATTGACACTATCCTGGATGAAGATGAAGAAAACACCTCAGGAAGTCCTGCTCATGACACCAATGACCTAGAGACAATACTCAACAGCAATGAGTCATACACGCATAAATGAAAAAGGCCCGTGTGAGAGAAGTGCCCAATCCTCGACCACCACACCCAAGAATACAACATCTCAGAGCAGCACTCCAACAACCTACCCAAGAAAGAAAGTCACACACAGTTCTTCAGGCGGAGGAGGAGATAAGAACCCTCCCTCTGAAAAAATTGAAATTTCTCACAAACTTTCTGCGAGAAAAAAACAAAAAACAATAGTGCAAGAACATAAGGGACCGAGGGGATAAATTGATATCCATTATCTCTCCGTCGAAGATATGGAACTAGAAATTGACATTGACAAAATGTTCCCTGACGACAACCATCTAGAGAGCACTTCTCCCCATAACCACAAGATGGAAATAATTGGGACCGATACCTTGGACAAAGAAGAGTCTTTTGCATTTCAAAGCACTGTTTTTGACAATGAATCCAAAAAATTGGTTATTGAAAAGAGAGATGTAAATAATAAGAAAGGGAAATCTTGTTCAAAGATGAACCTACAAAACATGCGCCCTTCCTAGATCTCCTAGATAAACTGAGCAATTGAAGATGCTCTAGAAAACTCTATTAGCGGTCTTGAAGCGAAGAACGCCAAGTTAAAGGAGTGAATCAAAGAATTGGAGGGAGCTCTAATTCCCCTTACACTTTTTTCTACTCCTTTGGCAATGATCAGGCCCACCACACATGCGAAAAAGTTAAAAGGATCGACAAGCCTTCTCACATCGGCCCGAAGCTATGTGGAAAAGAATACAAAGAGAAGAATGGAATTAATAACAGAAGCTTGGGAGATGTCAAATAGTATGGTCTCTTTTGGAACAAGAGCACATGATTTTCATGAGTATCTGCAAGCAGATCTCAAGAACGAACAAGGTTTCTACCTCGATGCAATTGTACCATTTGGTGTTAAATTTACTGGTATGCCGAAATTCATAAGAAGAGAGGAGAATCTCCCTTCCCCGGATCGAATAAACCAACTAACACATGCTATAAATAAAAGGTAAAGAACCTGAATGGTATTGTTTAAGCATGTAGCCAACCCATATCTAGAAGAGACAAATTATTCAAGAAGCTATCTGAGATAGATCTAGATGGCAACACTAATGAAGTCCAAGACCCGAAATTTATATTCAACTCATTGTTTTTAACCAAGCAAGCATTTGATGATCAATTTCATATCTATAAAATACTGTCATTTGAAAAGTTCTATGGCATTCTTGAATATGGTGAAGATCACGTGAAAAATTGGCTAGTTGGTTATTTGATTAAAAACCAATATATTCAAGAAGCATTGCACAACCTCTCTATTGATATAAGGGACTTGGAAAGTGAATTCTTCAATATAAAAATCCGGCATGAAATCAATGTGGTGCCCATGAGGAGATACATCGAGGAGTGGTTCAAAAAGGATGTCGACAAGATTACCAATGAAGGGCAAATGACGCTTCAGAGAGTTCCCATAACTGCCAAAGAAATCCATAAAAAGACATAAACGAGCAAATGGCAAGGCATGGGATACCATCATAGTAAGTTGATACTGATCACATTCTTTTGTCTTTGTCGATGTCTTCATCCAGTTACTCTACCTCTTTAAATACAAAGCTTTAACTGAGGACTGCAAATTTTCTCTTTCTTCTTGCTAGGTCTTGCTGTTTTCCATCGCCGACTTTCTTCTTTCTACAAGCTTGATTCTTGTACATCTTTTCTTTGCGGTCCACGAGAGCCCCAATCCCAGTCATTATGTCTAACACATTTAAATTTCACAGAATATGTACTGAACTATATATTTTTTTACAAATTCCAAGACAACTATTTTGGGAAATATTCTCAAATGTATTTTGTAACCCAGTTTATCTGAATATAAAATATTTGAGGTTGTTGTATGGTGATTTTCAATGTTTAGTATTGTTTTTTTGAATTTTGTATTTTTTTTTTTAAATTAACTCATTTGCCTGTACATGTTGATGTCATGTTCATGTTTAATATTGTGCATATATTACAACTTCCTATCATTGAGAATATGCTTCCATATACAAAATACAAAGTCATATATTTTTTTCTCTATTGCTTATGGGTTTGAGAAAAATTTGCGAGCCAAAAACACCCTTCAAATTGGAACATGGTTTACATTTGGACCACAAATAATATATTAAGATACATTAATATGAATACATTTGAAATAAATATAAACAAAATCTCTTTAAACTTGAACTTGACTTTCTCGAGCTCCAAAAATGGAACACCCTTCAAATTGGAACATGGTTTACATTTGGACCACAAATGATCTATTAACATAAATTAATATGAATACTACTGAAATAAATATAAACAAATTCTCTTTAAACTTGAAACTGACTTAGTCTCATTTCTATAATTGTGGGTTCTCAGGTTAGCAGACTGATAGATCCTCATCTCCATCTATATTGTCACATCATGAGCCCGACCGATTGCCATCCCTTTCAATTCTTAGCCAATTATCTCATTGTGAGGTCCCGACTTAGCGCTATTGAATTCTTATGCCTCGTGTTCCGTGATATACATCTTTCACCCAAAACTTCCGTGATTTACAATTTGACCCCGCATTCCTGGAACTCACAAGCTTCACTATACTCGGGTTCACAAAAGTTTCAAACCATTATTCGCTCCCTTCAATCCCCGCCACATTCCCGCCCTTCCCAATGCACATTCATTATGATTTTACTAGTGAAAAATCAACACACAGGTTCACTTATTGGCATTAATAAGAGAAAACCGCATTAAACCGTGATTTATGGGACTCCGATTGACCATTGTTTCTTTTCATACCTAGCCATTTCTATGGTGTCGGTTCCTGGGTTGGCACAATCAAAATCTCATTCCCGATGTTACATGATATACATATTGCACCCAAAACTTCCGTGATATACAATTCCATAGCCAATTTTATGGCCGTCGGTTCCTGAATTGGCGCTATCGAACTTTCATTCCCCGTGTTCCGTGATATAAATATTGCACCTAAAAATTTTGTGATCTACAATTTCGTGATATACATCTTGCACCCAAAACTTCCGTTGTCTACAATTCCTTGAGCTTGAAAGATTCACTCTACCTGGGCTCACAAATGTTTCAAAACATTTATCGCTCCCTTCCATCCTCGCTACCTTCATGCCCTTCCCACTGCACAATGATTGTTCTTTTACTAGTGACAACTCAACACACATGGTCGAAAAAATTGGCATTAATAAACCAAAACCTCGAGGACATCTCCCATTAATACACATTAAACCGCGATTTAGAGGAATCCGACCGCCCGCCCTTCCTTTCCATACTTGGAAAATTTTATGGCCGTGGGTTCCTAGCTTGGTGCTATCGAACTCTCATTCCCCATGTTCCATGATATACATCTTGCACCCAAAACTTTCTTTCTCTACAATTCCACCCCACACTCCTCGAACTTGCAAGCTTCACTCTACCCAGGTTCACAAAAAGTTTCAAAGCATTTATCACTCCCTTCCATCCCCGCCACCATCGCACCCTTCCCAATGCACATTAATTGTGCTTTTCTTAGTGAAAACTCACCACACAGGTTCGAAAGGATTGGAATTAATAAGAAAAAGCCTCGAGGACATCTCCCATTAAAACACATTAAACCATGATTTATGCAAAAACCTCGAGGACATCTCCCATTAATATGCATTAACCGTGATTTACGAGAGTCCGACCAACCGCCCTTCCTTTCCATTCTTAGCCAATTTTATAGCCGTAGGTTCCCAGTTTGGCTCTATTGAACTCTCATTCCCCGTGTTCCATGATATACATATTGTACCCAAAACTTTCGTGATCTACAATTCCACCCCACACTCATCGAACTCGCAAGCTTCACTCTACCTGAGTTCACAAAAAGTTTCAAAGCATTTATCTCTCCCTTCCATCCACGCCACCTTCGCACCCTTCCCAATGTAGATTAATTATGCTTTGATTAGTGACAACTCACTACACAGGTTCGAAAGCATTGGCATTAATAAGCGAAAACCTCGAGGACATCTCCCATTAAAACACATTAAACCACGATTTACGCTAGATTATATTATTAGATATCTTCTTCACATGTTACATTTCATATTACTTTATGGGAAGATTCCATTTCATACTAATTGATTTGTTCTTGCAATCTATTTCTGGGTAGATTCTTTTTCAATCACTGTAAAGTAAGATATAAGATAGGTTTTAATATTTACAATTTTCTTATCATTTCATTTCTAAAAAACAATTGAACATAACTTTTTAATATTTTTTATTTTATTTTACATATTTCAACTTTCATTTGTGCAAGATACCAGATATATAAAATATGCAGAACATAAATGAAATGCGAGAAATGACAGAATAACAGTAAAATATCCAGCATAATCTTCACAATACACAGAAATGATATACGAAATAGCAACATAAACAACACTTTGATTCATATAGCAATGTTCACAGGCCTCTTCGAGGGGGCAACCTCCAGTCGAGCAGTGCTCTGTTACAATAATCTCCAAGCTAGGGTTCACATACCCTCACCCCCTTATTTATACTAAATATGTCTATTAAGAGAAGCATCTAGAGGAAGATCCTTCTAGAAGCGGAAGCTTCTATTAGGTCTTCTTACACCCACTTTATTCTATTTTATTGAAAGGTCTTATTAATATTGACTTTTATTACATCCGAATACATTGATCTACCTATGTGCGGGTTAGGACCTTAACATGTCCGCCCTCTTAAAAACATCGTTGTCCTCAAGGCTTGAGATGTGGAAACTGCTGCAGAATGGTAGCTGGTTCCCAAGTGGCATCTGCTGGAGTCATATCTTTCCACTGTACTAGCACTTCCTTGATGGTTCTCTGACGTAGGCGACGCTCACGCTGGTCCAAAACTGCTTTTGGATATAGCCAAATGGATCCTTCTTCAGCTAACTCTGGAAGGTTGGTTTGAATTTGGCACCTGGTTCCAATCACCTTCTTCAAGCATGAAACATGAAAAACAGGATGTAGCTTCGACTGACTGGGAAGAGCTAATTGATATGCGACTTGTCCCACATGCTTGAGAACTGTGTAAGGGCCATAAAATTTGGGTGCTAGCTTTTGACACTGCTCTTCCTTGAGGGAAGTTTACTTATATGGTTGCAGTCTCAGAAACACCTGATCCCCTTCGGTAAATTGACGTTCAGAGTGACCTTGATCTGCTTGCTGCTTCATTCTATTCTGGGCCATGACCAAGTTTTCTTTAAGGGTACAAAGGATATCCTCTCGGACTATAAGTGTTTGGTCAACCGCCTGGACCTTCGAGGTACCCGATAAGTATGAGAGAACTGATGGTGGCTTCTGTCCATACACTGCTTCAAAAGGAGTCATGCGAGTGGCTGTATGGTAGGTAGTGTTGTACCACCATTCGGCAAGGGGTAACCATTGAGCCCTCTGGTGTTGTTTTTCAGAGGAAAATCACCTCAGATATGTTTCCAAACACTTGTTGACGACTTCCGTTTGACCATCTGTCTGGGGATGATAAGATGAGCTGAGATGCAATTGGGTACCTTGTAGCTTGAACAGTTCTTGCCAAAAGTTGCTTATGAAAGTTGGGTCTCGATCAGAAACAATAGAGTTGGGTAGGCCATGAAGCTTGAAGACCTGATCCATGAAAGTTTGAGCCACCGTGGATGCAGTAAATGGGTGGTGAAGAGCACAAAAATGAGCATACTTGGAAAGGCGATCAACCACCACCATTATGACTGATTTATTCCCTGATTTGGGTAAGCATGTAATAAAGTCCATAGAGATATCCTTCCAAATAGCAGGGGGAATCGAAAGAGGTTGGAGGGTGCCTAGAGATTTGACTGTTTCTCCCTTGTTGCGTTGACATACCTCACATTCAGCCACAAACTTACGGATGTCCTGTTTCATACCCTCCCAGAAAAAAGAACGTTTGACTCGGTCATATGTTTTGGTGAACCCTGAGTGCCCCGCTGTGGGTGTAGCATGAAGCTCAGAAAGTACCATGGATTTGAGCTTGGATTGTTTACTTAAATACAAGCGGCCTTTGTATCGAAGTTCATCCTGGAGCCAAGAGTACCCTGGGGGAGCCTGAGCCTTGTTCTGCAGTTTCTGGATCAGTAGCAAAATTTTGGGGTCTTGAAGCCATTCCTGGTGCACCGCTTGCAGCCAATCGGGTACAATGAAGGAAAGAGAAAAAAGGGATCCTTCGTATTCATACTTCCGGGACAGTGCATCCGCCACAACATTGTCTTTTCCCTTCTTGTAAATGATCTCATAATCATATCCAAAGAGCTTAGTGACCCATTTTTGTTGCTCCTAGGAGGAAATGCGTTGTTCCAGAAAGTACTTGAGGCTTTGATGGTCGGTCTTAATTTGAAATCATTGCCCCAAGAGATAAGGACGCCATAATTCAACGGCATGCAGAATTGCCAACATTTATTTTTCATAAATTGGTTTGCCCAGATTCTTTTCAGACAGTTGTTTGCTAGTGAAGGCCAAAGGTCGACCCTCTTGCATAAGGACAATGCCAATACCTTTCCCTGAGGCGTCGCATTCCAACACAAATGTCTTTGTGAAGTCGGGAAGGGCCAGAACCAGAGTGGTGCACATGGCCATCTTCAAGGTTTGAAAAGCTTGAGCAGCTGCTGGGGTCCAAGTGAAAGAGTTCTTTTTTAGGAGAGTCGTGAGAGGTGCTGCAATCCTTCCATAGTTCTTAACAAACTTGCGATAATACCCTGTGAGGCCCAAAAATCCACGCAAGCTTTTGAGAGTCTTTGGGTGCGACCAGTCTTGCATAGCTTCAATCTTTTTCGAGTCCACCCTGACACCATCCTTGCCCACCAGATGACCCAAGTATTCTACTTCGGATGCACCAAAAGCACATTTGGAATGTTTCAGGAAAAGCTGGTGCTGAGCGAGTAGGCTGAGAACTTGATACACATGAGTAATATGGTCGGTCCATGTCTTTCTATATATGAGGATATCATCAAAGAAAACTAAGACAAAGTGACGGAGAAAAGGGCGGAAGACATGGTTCATGAGACTCTGAAAGGTGGAGGGGGCGTTACACAAAACAAAGGGCATGACCAAAAACTCATAGTGGCTCTCATGAGTGCGAAAGGCCGTATTTGGAATGTCGGACTCTTTCATACGTATCTGGTGATAGCCCGAGTGAAGATCAAGTTTGGTGAATAATTGGGTGCCACTCAATTCATCCAGGAGGTCATCAATGATAGGAATGGGAAATTTGTCTTTGATGGTTAATTTGTTGAGAGCACGGAAGTGAGCACACATTCTCCAAGAACCTTCTTTCTTCAGTACCATGACGACTGAAGAGGAGTAAGGGCTCGTACTAGGACGGATGACTCCGACAGTAAGGAGTTCCTGGACCATTTTTTCAATTTCATTCTTTTGTGCAAAGGGGTGGAGATATGGACGTATATTTGGGGGAAGACTTCCTGGGACGAGGGGAATGGAGTGATCATGGACACCGCGGGAAGGAGGGAGTCCTTGGGGAGTGGAAAAGACTGTTTGATGTCTAGAAAGGAGGGCTTGGAGGTCTTGGGGCACGGGTGGGATCTCGGTGGATTGTATGGCATGGAATTGGGCTATGACACCCGAATGACCTTTTTTGAGCAATTTTTCCATGCGATGAGAACTGATGATTTCAGAAGAACCCGCAGTGATGCCTTGAAATTTATTTTTGTGGCCTCCTTGGTCAAATTGCATGGTTAAGTTCTGAAAATCCATGAGAATGGGACCCAAGGTTCTTAGCCATTCGACACCCAACACAATGTCGCAACCTCCAATGTCAATAGCAAACATATGGGATTTGAGGTTGTAGTCACCTATTTGGAGACGTACATTTTGACAGCGCCCTCCACATTTCATAGAACCACCATTGGMAATCATGATTTGGAAATTATTGACAGCATGGATGTAGCAATGGGTTTCTTGGGCGATGCGGCGATGAATAAAATTGTGGGTGCTGCCACTATCAACCAAGATGATGACCTTTCGGTGCTTGATGTAACTGATTAGCTTGAGGGTTTGGGGGGCAGAGAATCCGGTGAGAGCATTGAGCGAGATGATTGGTTCCACTTATGGAGGGTCGGAAGGAGGGTTTATTTCTGAAGTTTCTGGTGACTCGGGCACAGGGGAAGTGTCATCATCGTCTTCTTGAATATCCTCAGAGATGGCCATAAATAAATTTTGTTCCTTACATTTGTGGCCTGGGAAATATTTGTCATCACAATTATAATAGAGGCCTTTGAGTTGGCGTTCAGCCATTTCCGCCTGGGTCAATTTTTGGATTTTTAATGGGGCGGAGGAGTAGTGGGGTTTATTGGTTTAGGGCGCGGGAAAAAGGAAGGCTTATGGTTTTGAGAGGAAACAATTTGTTGTGCTTCTTTAGATTTTTTGGTAGCCTCCACCCAAGTCGTAGGTCGAGCCATGAGGACATGGGCCCTAATCTCCTCCTTTAGGCCACTGATAAAGCACTCTTGAAAGAAATCATCAGTCATGCCCTCTGTTCGAAAAGCCAGACGCTCAAATGCAGCTATGAAGTCTTCGACTGTGCCTGATTGCTTCAATTTTGTCAAACGACCCAAATGGTTGGTGTCAGTGTCAAAGCGTTCATAAAGCTCA
>ML786250.1:466622-481894 GCA_009831015.1 Picea engelmannii | reverse complement strand
AGACAAGGGTTTGCCCTGTGCTATAGCTCTCTGATATACGTGCAGGGTCCAACAGTAGTACTCGACCCAATATCTTAGGGCACTAACTAAGGAGGATAGACCGTACCCTTAGCCGTACTACCCGACTACCCAAGTACTAGAGAGTATCTTCTCGAGTGCTGTTCTCGGTGACACTATAGCAGTCCGACGACCGATAGTTTTATCTAAAGAGGGCTTTAGGAAATCTAGGCCGATCCATACACAGGTGCTGTCTGATGCGCTACCACTCGAAGGGGTACCAACAGGGGTTACAAGGGTGGCCAACAGATGTGCGCTTAAGAACCACTTGTATTTCCTGCATGTATGAATCCCTCAACCGCGGGTTTATGCGCGTAACAATAGATCTCTGTGGCTTAAAGATGTCGGAATACGTCTCTACCCTGAAAAAAAATACCCACAATTTCTGCCAAGGAAAGTGCTCTGATACCACTTGCAAGATACCAGATATATAAAATATGCAGAACCGAAATGAAATGCGAGAAATGATAGAATAACAGTAAAATATCCAGCATAATCTTCACAATACACATAAATGATATACAAAATAGCAACAGAAACAACACTTTGATTCAGATAGCAATGTTCATAGGCCTCTTCGAGGGGGAAACCTCCAGTCGAGCAACGCTCTGTTACAATAATCTCCAAGCTAGGGTTCACATACCCTCGCCCCCTTATTTATACTAAATATGTCTATTAAGAGAAGCATCTAGAGGAAGATCCTTCTAGAAGCAGAAGCTTATATTAGGTCTTCTTACATCCGCTTTATTCTATTTTATTGAAAGGTCTTATTAATATTGACCTTTATTACATATGAATACATTGATATACCTATGTGCGGGTTAGGACCTTAACAATTTGCTTATTGTTAAAGATCTAGTCTAATTACCCTTTACTTACCATAATGCTAATTTCTGTTTTTTTTAACAATATTCCTCATCTCTCCCCATCTTCCAAAAATCATCATCATGAATAATTATAAGGTGCCAACTATCATCTCCATTCCCAAATCTACTTGGCAGGGACTAAGCTTCCACACAACACTTGTTTTAAAATACGTTTATAATGAAATTAATGAAAATATAATAAAATATTGCATTTGGATATTCTCATAATGACGTTATAATTGAAGTAATATAACCAAAATAACTGCCAACACGATTAAATTTTAAAGTCAAGAAAATACATATCAATATCACAAATCTATGTGCATGATGTTAGGGTTAGATGTTCTCTGCCACAATCTTATAGTTTAAGATCGGAGTTAATGGTTTAAATAATCTCAGATTAGAATTCTAGATTGACACGACATTGAGTTTTCATCATAAAGATTTCAAAAATATGAGATTAGGTTTGGGGTTAGACATATTTTTGGTTCAACATAGTCCGTGTAACGTTGCTTAATAATTTTGAAAAGTGATTCTGGCCCCAAAAGAACAAGATTCCTCAAATTTCTTGGATTTCCTATAGTGAGTTAATAGTCGTTGTTGATCACACTCTAACTGTACAAGACCTAAACAACATTGAGTTCGTGAATGTGATCATGTTAATATTGCATTCCTACAATAGTTAATTTAAGGTAATCAAGGCAGTTAGGTTTATGATAACATAGTATCAAAAAGCTAAGGAAGATGAATATGTTATATCGGAAAAAATGTAATTGATGACTCTTGCAATTAAGTTGTTTGAACATTCCTTCTAAGATCGATTAGGGAGAGATACAAAAGAAAAGGTATTGTCATACTATAAGGATAGTGAAGTTTATCGCTTGAAGATCTAGATTCTTTCAATTTGCACCTGATGAAATTGTATTTACAGAACCTTCTCCTAGCAACAATAGACAAAAACTTAGTATACTAATTATTCCTTCCAAGTTCCATTGATATGACACTAAGTAGTAAGTGATCCATGCGCATTCGTGACATGCATTAAGTTAAATTGAGATTTGGAGTAGATATACTTGGTGCAAAAGGTTTTAACATACAACACACTTTACTCAAGTTACTTATTTTCTTATGGTCGTCATCACTTAGAAAACATATCAACCTAACCTTTTCCCTGGGTCACCATTGAGAAAAATCACTGTCTTTATGTCCCATACTTTTAAATACTTCCTGGAGGTGAGATAAGGAAGGTAGGCATGTCTTCCTAGTATCAAAGGGTATGCATGTAATTATAGGTGTATTTGAGATAGTGAAAGTGTCATAGAAATCCCTATAATCTATATATTACTGGATATGCAATTGTTATAACCCTAAATTTCTCTACACATGCATACATGGCCTTGGCCCTCTTACTTGCATTTTTTGCCAAAGCATTGTTGAGTTGCTCTTCTTAAAAAACCAATTTTTAGAAGATGTATGCGCCCTGCCCCATTATTTCCCACGTACATACACTTTCTGCACCACTACAACTCACATACATACGAATGTTTCACAATTACAACCCACGTATACTTGCAAAAGTTGAAAAAAATAAAAAGTTGCAAGGAATTCGTTGAGATTACGGGCTATTGGGTAGTTTCCCAACTAATCCACCCGCTATAGCTCGTCACCCAACCAAATAACCATCCTTTTGTCATATAAAATGAGGTTTTGGGGTCTCATTAAAGAGCTAAGCATAAGAGCAATGGAACTCGACCCGATTTCACTTCCCCTCCTTGCCCAAGATATTGCTGCCTTTTGTGAGAGTTGCCTCAACATTCCCTCATTAGCCCCTTATTCCTCCATCATAACCCATTCACTTCCCAAGAAGAGATCATAAGGTTGAGAGGAGAATTTCATACAAGGTGGACTTGGATCTTGGTGAAGAGGAGCTCAGACTAGGTTCGCGGAACGATAGCTGACTTTGTTTGTAAAGGTATAATCATTGTGTTATTAATAAAATAATTACATTTTCCTGTCCCAAATGATGGTGTCTTGAATACTTTTATTGATTTATGCTTGACATTATAACATCTAACCCTAACTTGTATATGGAATAACATGCTTGTAGTTTTCTGTTTTTCAATCTTTGGATGCAGGTCATCCTTGGGAGGAGGCCTGCAATCAATGAAACTTCCAAGCATGAGGAGGTCATCACCAGACCTGGGATTAGAGGTATAGTTACACGATCTCCTTTTCCTTGCTTTCTTCATATGAGTTTTGGTATGCTTGGGGTAGTATAGAGAATTAATTGACTTTTAGACGGTTAATTGATCTGCCTACATTCTGAACCCTGGTGTAGTCATAGGGGGGTTTTTCCCCGCTAGCAAAAACCAACCCAATTAATCAAAATTAGGTATCACCTCTAGTGATCATTCCTAAAAATAATAGGAAATGGAGGGTATGCATAGAATATAGAGAGCTAAACAAGGAAACCCTCAAAGATCACTTACCCCAACCTTTTATTGACCATGTCTTGGACACACTTTCCAGAAAGAAACACTTTTCCTTTCTAGACGGATCTAGTGGATACAATTAGATCCAGATTGCTCGAGAGGACCAAGACAACACAAATTTTACATGTCCTTGGGGAACATAAACATGCCAGGTATTTCCCTTCGATCTATGCAATACGTTGTCTACATTTCAACAAGTGATACTTAGTATTTTTTCGGATTATCACATGATTGCATGGAAACATATATGGATTACCTTACCATGGTAGGTGATTCTTTTGAAGAAGTTGTAACTAATATTGAAAACATTTTAGAAATATGTATAGAGACAAATCTCGCATTGAGTAATGAGATGTTAGGTAGCTANGGGGGGGGGGGGGGGGGGGGCAAAGGGCCCATAATGATAATAGTGGAGGCCATTCAATGTAAGGTGGACTAGGTCCACTATATTATTAAATAAGGCCCACTATGGTAGTTAGATATAATAAATGGGTAGTTAGATATAATAAATGTAAGAGGTCTTCGTAGAAGGTTCTACTTCTAGAATATTCCTCCTCTAGAATGTTCTTAGGTGATGGTAGCACTATATAAAGCGGTTCAAGCAATGTAATGGGATATGAAGAGAATTATTGTATTTGGAGCGGTAGCTCAATAGGAGGATTCCCCCTCGAAGAGGCAAGTGAACATGAGAGGATCCCTTCCATAATAGGATCCATTGTATGGTGTTTCCCTACCTCAAGGGTTTCTATAATAAAGTGGTGGTTTTCTATATGGTTTCATATATCTTGTGTGGTGATTGTATTAAGATATATTTGGATCTATTGTGATATTTTGTATTCAATTCTTTGGTTCTTAACAATTGGTATCAGAGCACTTTCCTTGGCCAAAGAAGGGAAGAAGTTTTTTCTCATTTTGCAAAATTTTTCTAGGGAAGAAAAAGAGGGCGACGCACTTCAGGTTCAGATATGAAGCTTTAGGAGATGAATTTGGAAAAACAAATTGGGTATTTGAATTACTCTAAGAAAAATACCCAATTTAAAAAAAAAACAAATCAGC
Organism: Picea engelmannii; assembly: GCA_009831015.1. NCBI lineage: Eukaryota > Viridiplantae > Streptophyta > Pinopsida > Pinales > Pinaceae > Picea > Picea engelmannii. The sequence goes on along the minus strand of ML786250.1, from coordinate 477,423 downwards.
TGAAACGAAGTATGGGAAGTAAAGTTATGAGCATTTTAAATTCAACAAATTTTCAGGGTTTTCCTGGAAAAAGCCGCGATTTTTTGCAGTATTTTTTTTTTAAACCCTTGTTCTATTTTTGGGTTTTTTCATAGCAAGATGTATTTTACAGGGAAAAGTGATGGCCCTAGTATTGAATCATTCATTAAATAAAGAAAGTTGGCATGAGAAGATAATTGACCCCATTGGGTAGATATCAAATTACAAGGTGATGCTTCGATTTAGTGAAAATCGCTTGATTATAAGGAGATGAGGACACTCTCCAATGGAGAATTTGAATTTTTTTTGTTAAATAGGTGGTCTCATGGAAAAAATAAGGATACAGAAAGAACCAAGGGTTTATTTTCATGTGACAAATCTATATTACAGGTTCATGGTTGTATTCATAAAGAAAATGTCATTGTTTCTATTAGCCCTAGTTGCATGCATAATTTTATTAATGTTCAGTTGGTTAATAGATTGCAAGTTCCAGTAAAGAATATTCAAAGCACACAGGTTGAGGGTGAAAATGTTCAACTTTTTAAATATTTGAAGATTAACATGGATAGATATGTGTTGCATTCAAATTTTTATGCTATGAATATGGATGAAGTGGATATTGTTTTGAGATATCCTTGGATAGAATCAGTGGGTACCATTAATATTAATGTGCAATTTTTTTTTTAAAGTTGTGGTACAAGAAAAATAAAATCACATTGTAGGATGTGTCTCTTAGTAAGAAAAATGGACCCATGGAAGCTAGAAAAGAAGTTATTTCCCAGTCTGAAGTTGAATCAGAGGCAAAGTCTACAGAAGGAGATGACACAAAACTACAAGAAGGACATAATCATGAAGCTAAGGAGGTCATTGACTCAAAGACATAAAGTGTTGCAGATTTGAAGAAAAAAAAATAGATTCCTACATTTGTTGTATATCACCATCCACATCATATAGAGACACAACATTTATCAAGGAAAGGGTGTGTGCATCAACACATTTATGCACCAACAAGGCACCAGATAGGAAACCGATCAAGAGGTGCATGGAGGACTACCAACACTACAGGAAGAGCTCAGACTATAGGAACAATCCCATGGAAACACCGACATGATGCAAAGAAATATCAGGTTGGAAAGGCAACAAATGGACATCATGTTCGATTTCCATTGGGATGGATGGATGGTCATACTTGGTACCAGTTTGCTACATTGCTTAGATGATCATATTGTATGGTTTCTTCTCATATTTCGAGGACGAAACATGTGAAGGGGGATGGAATGTAGTATACCTAAGGACGTAATATGGGGTACCTAGGGAGGTACCCAATGGGAATGTATTTATATATTATTAGTGAAAGTCACTTAATATATGAGAATGTGGTCATTCAATGTAAGGTGGACTAGGTTCACTATATTAATAAAGGCCCACTATGGTAGTTAAATGTAATAAATGTGAAAAGTCTCTCTAGAAGGTTCCTAAGAGATAGAGAGAGCTATATAAATAAGTGTAAGCATTATAATGAAACATAGTGAAGACTATTGTCATTGTAACAAACAAGTGTTGCTTGAGGAGTGCATTCCTTCCTTAAGGAAAAATATATGGTGTTACCCTACCTCAAGGGTTTTATCTATATTCTTGTGTTTATGTTATGGTGAATGGTTTATAGTTTATTCTTGGTGAAGTATATTAGCTAGAGAGGTAGTGGGGGGCCCCATAGGGTCCATAATGATAATAATGGAGGCCATTCAATGTAAGGAGGACTAGGTCCACTATATTATTAAATAAGGCCCACTATGGTAGTTAGATATAATAAATGGGTAGTTAGATATAATAATTGTAAGAGGAATTCTTAGAAGGTTCTACTTCTAGAATATTCCTCCTCTAGAATGTTCTTAGGTGATGGTAGCACTATATAAAGGGGTTCAAGCAATGTAATGGGATATGAAGAGAATTATTGTATTTGGAGTGGTAGCTCAATAGGAGGATGCTCCCTCGAAGAGGCAAGTGAATAGGAGAGGATTCCTTCCATAATAGGATCCATTGTATGGTGTTTCCCTACCTCAAGGGTTTGATAGTAATAAAAGAGATTTTTCATATTGGTCTTCTATATCTATTGTGGTGCTTTTGTATTTAGTTCTTTGGTTCTTAACATGAGAAGTGTTTTATGATAACAACACCAGGAATTGTATTGGGTCACCATGTGTCTTCTGTAGGAATAAAAGTGATTGTCAATATGCCACATCCAACTAACAAAAAGGGAGTATGAAGCTTCTTAGGCCACGCAGATACTATAGGTGATTCGTGGAGAATTTTACGAAGACATCCCTTACCCTATTCGAATTGCTTGCAAAAGACAAAGAATTATGTTGGAATGATGAATGTCAATCTACCTTTGATGTAATTAAGAAAAATATCTCCTCATCCCTAGTATTGAGAGGTCCAAATTGGACCCTCCTTTCCACATCTCAATCGATTCATTAGATTCAGCTATATGAGTTGTGTTGGGTCAAAAGGAAAATATCTTAACTCATGCTATCTATTTAATAAGTAAGAATTTAGCTCCAACTAAATTGAATTACACCGTGATTGAAAAAGAGTTCCTTGTAGTAGTTTATGCAATTAACAAATTTAGTCATTATATTACAGGGTATGAAGTTTTTATTAATACCAATCATTCGACCATTAAGTATTTGATGAACAAACCTATTACAAATAGTAAGATCACCAAATGGTTTTTTATGCTATAGGAATTTGATATTACTATCATGGACAGACTGGGAAAGGAGAATTAGGCAACAAATTTCCCTTCTATGCTTCATAACAAAGGTGAGAATGTTCTCATTGATGGCAATTTTCTATATCTACTAACTCATGGTGATTCAAAAACATAGAAAATTGTCTTACTATAGGAAATATTCCACCTCACTTTTCATTTAAGGAAAATAAAGGGTTTTTAAAATTAGTGATCCATACTCCTGGATTAAGGGAGATCTCTTTTACATTGGTCCTGGCATGGTTATTCACATGTATGTGATGGAGGATCAAATGTATGACATCCTGAAAGCATGTCATGACGAGCCTTGTGGGGGGGAATTTGAAGAAAAAAGAACATGCTAAAAGGTTCTCCATTTGGGATACTACTGGCCTACCCTCTTTTGAGATGCCAAAAAACATTTCTAAGGATGTGATGGATGCCAAAGGATGGGACATCCTGTTCCAATGAACTGGATGCCACTCTAGTTGTAAGTTATTATAGGACCTTTTGAAAAATGGGCCTTGGATTTCATAGGCTCAAAAGGGTGGGTGGAAGCAAAGGATTTATTCAAGGCGACAAAAAAATTAGTGGTATATTTCCTGTTCAAAGACATCATTACTCGATTTGGGGTACCTCGATATATTGTGATAGAGTAGGGGACCCAATTTACATCTAAATTGGTCCAAGCAATTACTCAAAAGTACCAAATCAAGAATAGGAAAACGAGACTTCTGGCTAGTGGGGTTCCCAATTGCAATGCATCTCAAGGTGGTTTACTTTTTGCAAGTTCTCGAATCATTTTGATTGTTCTCACACTGGATGATTGGGGATTTATCAAGGCCCTCTTTCAACAATTTCAATCTCATTGACGCCATCTCCTTATATGGGCATTGAGATCATGGATTATGACAATGCCTTGGAACTTGTATGCCTCAATGACAAGTTCTCTCATTGAAAATAAAGGGAATTCAACAATGCCTCCTAACTATAAGATCATGTAAGTCACTCAACATCAACACATCTATTTGTGCCTTGTAGGATTCATTAGAGTACCTTGATGCTCATCAACATTATAGGTGATCCATCTCATGTTGGTTAATGACAACCATCAGTGGCCGATAATCCAATGATTCCTCTCCATGTTCGACTTCGGGAAGTCTATTTTCATAGAAGGGAATGTATAAAAAAGGGGTGAGGATTAATATTCTTACATCAGTTCAACCACAACAACATGTAGCAATCAGTTTCCTATAACATTTGTTTCTTTTCCTATTCGTGTTCTTGTTCTTGTTCATGTTCATGTTTCAATAGAATTTTATTTTCAAGGATAATTGTATACAATGGTTATAGATTTTTGCACTTGCTTCATTATTTTTTAATAAAGGAGTTTATAGGATATATTCTTTGATTGAATCCTCTGCTCATGAACCACATCAAAGAAACATGATTTAGAGAGTACAAGTTGATCACTAGAGTACAAGTTATTCATATTTATTTATAATATTCCATAATGCAAAATTCTAATTTTGGTCAAAAAACATAGCTCTGGGACTAGACATGCATCAACAAAGTTCTATAGAAAGTATGATTCGTTAAGGTATCAAGGTAATTATAGGTGATCAGGATTGGGTAAGGTATTAACATTCATTTTTGCTTATTAAAATTGGAATTGTAATGTTGTGGCAACCTTAATTCAACGCACTAAAACCATGACCCCGTCTGCCTGAAACGCCGCACATGCACCAAATTGACCGCTCTTTCCATCACCTTAATTCAGAATCATTGCACCACACATCAACCAAATTACCGTCATTTCAACATTCATTCCATAAATCATTACCTTATGAAATGTGTTAAATCAGATCATGATGATTTCATTGTCATGATCACAATTACTATTAGATGTCATAATCATCATTGGTTACCATATTTTGAAAACTCTCTTCCTTCTAAACTTAACTTGTATTGACAACTCAACCCTATGTCTCTCCACCAAGAAGAAAAACGAGGAATGTGCTCATAATCAAACTCAATGAGACAGAGTTACTGGAAGCTTACCCCAAGTGTAGAAGGAAAATAAATAAGGCGGGTTGGATCCCTTTCTTCCTGAAGTATAGCAGGCACAACACAGAGGCTACCAGAGAATTTGTGTTAGTTTTGATGAACGAAGGCCATTATTGGAGATATGGAACTCATAGTTTTGTATGAGTCTATTGCGTAGGAGATAGTTCTTCCTTGGGAGGGAGAGTAATGGTTTAAAAATAGACATGTCAAGAAATAACTCGGGGTCCATTTTTAAAGTCTACTAGCGTGAAAATGGAATGGTAAAAAGGGACAACGCATTTCATACTGAAGAGGAGGTATAGGAACCTTCTTATTGTATTACATAAGTATATCACCTATAAGGGATGCTTTAGTTTAATGTTTCTCTATAATATCCAAATCCTACTACAATTAAAGGTGGAGAAGCTTAATTGATCTAGATTTTATGAGCAGAACAAAATGAATACATATTATTAACAGGTGCTTAATACAAAATAACAGAGATACAGTAAAACTGGTTTTCTATTCAATAAAGAAATAAGCTGGAAACTGTAAAATGCAGCAGAAACAAGCTTGCTGGAATGGTGGCGGCTTATCTCTGAGAAGAGATGTGACGGATGCGCTCATTCGCAAGAAGATGATTACGATGAGGCTCTTAAGGCCTTTTTACAATAAACAAGAGTTTCCTAAACATCCAAAAACCTAACCCTAGGAGATGAAGCGCCAAAAGTCATGTGGGCCCCGTTTGGGTAAGTTAGTACATCAACTTCCTGGGGTCGTAACTTTTGCATACGATCTCTGTTTTAGGCGTATGATAGCCCATTATAAAGATCTATCTGAGGACTACAAAAATTGCACAAAATTTCATCATGAATTTTTATGACCGCAACATACCCCAAAAAACATTGTTTAGGGCCTCAAAATGGCTTCGGAGGTTCAGGACCCGAAAAACTACTAAAAATAGTAAATTATCAAAAATGCTAGAAAGATGTTTTGAGCCAAATGGAAAAGATGGGTGCCCAATGATATCCACCTGGATCAATCCTCCCTCCTTAGGAATTAATGGTCTCCATTGCATTGAGTTTCCCCATCAGATGAGGAAATTTCTGTTGAATTTGGCCCCGGGTGAGCCACTTGCCTTGGTGCAGGAGCTGCCCTACTTTGACGACTCGATAAAGCTGGAACCTTTGTTGTCGATTTCCCTTGATCTTTGTGTCCAAAATATAATCACTAGACACCTGTTGTATGCAGTCAGGGTTGAGCTCTGTTGGTGTCAGCTGTTCTGCTACGTTTGAGGTGTCCAATAATGGTGGGAAATAAGGCCGAAGGAGGTCCACGTTGAACACTGGGTGCAGGCCAAGGAAAGGAGGAATGTTGAGCTCAAAAGCATTATCCCCCACAACCTTGGTGATAGTGTACATCCCATAACAAAGTGGGTGAAGCTTCCGATGGGGTCTTGTAAGGCGTTCTTTTTGCAAGTGCAACCAAACTTTATCGCCCACTTGAAACTTATGTGGCACCTGATGTTGATCATGGCATTGTTTGTACTTGTCATTGGACTTCTTTAAGATATCCTGAACCTGTTGGCGGATGTGCTGGATCTGCTCAATGAACCAGGTGGCTTTGTCAGCTTCAGTTGGAGCAGGAGATGAGTTGGTCGAGGTGACCGCAAGGGGAAGTGCAACATCTATGGGACCCAATGGTTGGAATCCCAACCCCACCTGAAAGGGGCTGTGGCTGGTTGAGCTATGTAGGGCTCGGTTGTAGATATGCTGGACATAGGGAAGGCTCTCATCCCATGTGCGGGGGTGCTTTGAATTATACATGTGAAATATATGCACAATCATTCGATTTACAACCTCGGTTTGGCCATCTGTTTGTGGGTGGAAGGCCATGGATTTGGTGAGATTGGTGTCCGGTAATGACCAGAGGCTCAACCAGAATATGATGAGAAACCGACTATCCTGATCTGAGACAATGGTTTGTGGGATTCCAAAATGTACCCAGACTCGTTCAAAGAAGAGCTTGGCAGTGGCCTTTGCTGGGATGCTCTTCTTGCAGGCAACCAAAATCGCCATCTTAGAAAAGCGATCAACAACCAAAAAAACATAGTCATTTCCCCGCTCGGTGGACGGGAGGCTCGACATGTAGTCCATTGAGATGGATTCCCATGGCCTGTCAGGTGTAGGAAGAGGGGTGTACATGCACTATTTCTTAGTGTTCATTTTGGCAATAGTGCAGGCAGTGCAGGACCTGATATACTTTCTGACCTCCTGTCGAAGTTTTGGCCAGTAGAAATGTTTCTGTAGCATTGCCACTATCTTTTTAACACCGAAGTGTCCTGCCACCCGAATGTAGTGGGCTTCCTAGACCAGCTTCTCTCACTCACTTTATGGAACACAGATATGGCCCAGATGACACAACAACCCATCCTAAAGATGGAAATTATCGACAACTTCATTTACACCCAACATTTGGTAGGTGGTTATGAAGTCAAGGTCTGTCTCATAGAGTTGGGGCCATCCAGAGGTCTCATGGCCACAAGAGTCTAGCACTGTGGTGAGTGTCATGACTGGTGGTATACTGAGGCAATCAATGACGCAATTGGTGCTTCCTATTTTATACTTGATGTTGAGGTAGAATTACTGCAAGTATGTGGACCACTTTTGATGGTCATTCTGCAATTTTCCCTATGTCTGCATGAATTGTAATGGCTTATGATCAGTGTGGATGACTGTCTCCTTCCCAAGAATGTAATGTCTCCATTGGCGACAGGCTTTCACAATGGAGTACATTTCTTTGTTGTAAGTAGGGTACTTACGAACAATATATGACAATGTCTCACTATGATAGGCCACGGGGTGGCCGTGTTGAGTGAGAATGATGCCCACAACATAGTCTGAAGCATCTGTCTCGATCTCAAAGGGATGTTGCAGGTCTGGTAGTGAAAGTACTGGGGATGAGCACAAGTGCTGCTTCAAATCATTGAACACTTGTTGTTGGGACCGACCCCATGCAAATTTCACCTTACCACCACCCCTGTTTATTTGGCTGAGGGCCCATGCAATATGGGAGAATCCTAGCACAAACCTGTGGTAGAAATTGGCAAGGCCCAAGAAGCTCCGAAGCTTAGTGAGTGTGGTTGGGGCTGGCCAGTCACGAATGACTTGGATCTTGGCTGGATCCATATGTATTCCATGTTGATCAATGATGTAGCCCAGGTAATGGACCCTGTCCATGCCGAAGGAGCATTTTTCCAAGTTGGCGTATAGCTTGTGCTGCTGTAGGGTGTTCAAAACCTGCTGAATATGATGCAAGTGTTCGGCCCAAGTCTTACTGTAAATTAGAATGTCATCCAGATACACCATTACAAAAGTATTGGTGAATGGTCACAGGATATCGTCCATCATCCTCATGAAATTGGCTAGAGCATTTTTCAAACCAAAGGGCATGAGCAACCATTCAAAAAGGCCTTCCTTTGACTTGAAGGTGATCTTCCATACATCTATATATTTTATCGAGACCTAGTGGTAGCCAGACATCAGATCAATCTTACTGAAGTATTTGGCCCCCGTAAGTTGATTAAGGAGGTCGTCGATTCAGGGAATTGGGTACCGATTTCTGACTGTGATTTTATTTAGAGCCCGATAATCAATACAGAGTCACCAGGTTCCATATTTCTTTTGTACCAACATGATTGGGCTCCCACAAGGTGATGAGATGGGATGGATGTGCCCCTTGTGGATCAGTTCTTGGATCTATCACTTGATCTCCTCATTCTCTAACAAAGAGCGATGATAGAATGGCCCATTGGGTAGTGGTGCGCCGGGGGTCAGATTGATGGGGTGCTTGACCTGGCAGTGCAGAGGTACCCCTGTAGGTGAGGAGAAGATATCCAAGTATTCTTCCACAACCTTATCTACTTGCTTCTGTTGTGTGGAGAGGTTGGTCGCAGAGACCCTAGATGTGGCTGTGATCTTTTGCTTATTCTTAGAGTGAATCACGAAGAAGACAAACTTCCCCGTTTGAGAGATGACCTTTCTACATTGCTTAGTAGAGATCAAGGAAATAACACTAGGTGGGACTGGCTCGGGTATCCTATACAATTTCCTATTCAAAGTAATAATAACACTACGAGGCCTAGACTCATATACAACATGACGTTTCCATAAATAAGGTTGGCCCAAAAGAACATCACAAACTTCGAGAGGAGAAACATCACACAATACCTCGTCTTTGAAGGGCTTGATGTCATACAACAATCGACATTGTTGGTTGACGCGGAGATCGCTTCCTTGGTGGAGCCATCCAATGGTGTAGGGTTATGGGTGCGGCGTTGTTGGCAGGGCCAGTTGCTTGATGAAATCTGCTGAGATGAGGTTCTTCTGGCTACCACTATCAACGATGAAGTGCAACATGGTGCCTTTTACCCACATCTGTGAATGGAAGAGGCACTCTCCTTCTTCTGGCTCGTCTGGTTCACCAAGATGGAGCTTGGTGGTAGCAACGGTGGCACTAGGTTCCACGTCAATGATCCATCTTCCCCTTTCTGGTTCTGGCTCAGAGTCATAATCCACATCTGATTTAGAGGCTTTCACTTCGACCACCAATGACTGCTTTGAGCAGCAGTCGGTAGTGTTATGCCAAGGGCTCTTATGGAAGTTGCACCACTTCCCGGTGTCTTTCTTTGTCTTTCCAGTGTCTTTCTTTTCTTGCGGCTTGGACTGGTTGTCCTAATATTGTCCATATTTTCTCTGTCCTTTTTTCTATGGGTTGGGGCCTCCCTTTCCTGGCTTTTGTTGTGAGGGGTTCCCAGGCCCAAATAAGCGTGTATTTTGTTTGAGCTTCTGCTCAATTTTGACGACATCTCTGTAGGTCGCACCCAAGGATGAGATGTCCAGAAATTCCATTTTGGTCTGGGTGTATCTATGCAGAGCACCGCGATACTTGAGCACCAGATCTTGCTCTGAATCTTTGATACCCAACTTGGTGCGCAAGGTATATAGGATATTTCTGAAATCTAGTACTGCTTAGTCTCTTTCTTGCTGCAGTGTGGTCCATTTGTTATACAGGTCATCATAACTTCCGACAAGGTATTATTGTTCCTTAATAGAATCCCTAAAGGATTCCCAGGTGGCCGTGACTAAAAATAATGAGGGTTCCTTTGTTTCCTTTTGCTCACAGAACGTTTCCCACCAATCTTTGACATGGGGAATGACTTTGAGGAGTGAAAAAGTAATCTTTTCTCTATTCAAAAAGTTATGGACATAAAAATACCCTTGTAGTAGATTCAACCACTTGTCTACAACATCTACGTCTATCTAACCTTCAAATATAGGATTATCGAAGTTTATTTGTACCTTGAAGGGGGCGGTGCCTCCGTTCGAAGAAGATGTGTCGCATGTTGGTAGCCGCTGAAGGATTTGCACGAAACTATCCATCATCTCGTTCCTCTGTTGCGTGAGGGCTTCCTCAATCAACAGTTTGAAAGGATCTCTTGTCCCATCATATTTATTTTCTCTTGCCATGAGAGGTCGTTTGGGCGTGTGAGAGCTTTTTTCCTCAAGAGAAACAAGCTCGTGACCCAAGTCTTTGTACTCCGACCTAGTTGGGGACATGCATTAAGATGACAAGGAGCATACTGCTCTGATACCAATGATCCAGATTTTATGATCATAATGAAATGAATACATATTATTAATAGGTTCTTAACACAAAATAACAGAGATACAATTAAACTGGTTTTCTATTCAATAAAGAAATAAGCTGGAAACTATAAAATGCAGCAGAAACAAGCTTGCTGGAATGGTGGCGGATTATCTCTGAGAAGAGATGTGACGGCTGTGCTCATTCGCAAGAAGATGATTACAATGAGGCTCTCAAGTCCTTTTTACAATAAACAAGAGTTTCCTAAACATCCAAAAACCTAACCCTAGGAGATGAAGTGCCAAAAGTCATGTGGGCCCCGTTTGGGTAAGTTAGTAC
>ML786250.1:442931-466572 GCA_009831015.1 Picea engelmannii | reverse complement strand
AAATTTAGTGACTGCAACATACCTCAAAAAACGTCGTTTAGAGCCTCAAAACGGCTCCGGAAGTTCAGGACTCGAAAAACTGCTAAAAATAGTAAATTATCAAAAATACTAGAAAGTTGTTTTGAGCCAGATGGAAAAGGTGGGTGGCCACCGATATCCACTTGGATCATTAATATACCTTATTTTTGTGGAATTCATTGACTAAAATGGAAACCACCATGCAGAGAAAGTTTTATACCGATACCATGGAGTGGAATTTGCATCATCAATGTTTGTTGAAGTTGTTGGTTGTGGAGGAATTACAAAGGAGAAATAGTACTTGGGAGGATTTATTGATCCATAACTAGTACAGGAAACCCTAAGAAGCCAAGAAAGATATAGAACCTGAAGGGATGGAGGCAAAGTATGAATAAATGGAAGACATTTCTAAAGAGGGTGAAGCAGAGCCTGATGAAGTGGGGGAACCTGTGGAGAAGTATGAAGAAATGGTAAATGATTCGGGTATGAAGGTGGGGCTCATGGTTGATCCAAAACTAAGGAAAGAAGAGGAGGAAATTCAAATCATATTAACCCTTAAGAAGTAGACGAAGAAAAGGACTAGGGAGGTTTTGGTGATTCCTCCTCTACCTAGGTTGAAAATGAGTCGAGATGCTAAATTAGTGGAGGGCTCGATCCAAATGCAAAAAATGGTGGAAAAATAGGTAATATTTGAAACCCATCCTAAAAGGAAACACTCAAAATTTTATAGTGAGACCATAGTTATTTAATAACAATCAAAGAACCCTCTTAAAATGCACGACACTTATGAGAAGGAAAAGGGTATTGAAGAGATTCAGTCCGGTAGCTTGCTCGAGGGTGCAAATTTGGGAGAATTATTTGTGGATGAATTTATATGTGTAGATGAGTCAACCAAAATTAATAAGAATATTGGAAGTTTTAAGAGAAATATCAGGGAGATAACAATATTGGATGAACACATAAGAACTGAGAATGTATTTTTGAAGGATTCGAGTGCTAGGATGGAGGAGGAGATCTCCAGGTTGAATAAAGATAATATAAGGTTTCTAAAGAGAGGAAGGACAAAAAATTCAAACAGAGGAATCAACGAACAAAGCTAGTATTGAAAGATTATAGATGAGAACTTCTAGGCTTAATGTGTTTGCACATGCAACTATCCAACCCTATCAAAAAAAGTATGGCGCCAAACCTAAGATTGGAAAGTTTGAAAATAAAGGCGAGCCAATTTTTCATATGGACAGGAAACTCCTCAGGAATGGGGGATATGTATGACCCTATTTTGACTATTTACCTAGCCACCTACCCATCCCATTGCCATATGATAACACTTATTTTGTTATTTTGACCTCAAGTGTGCATCTTTAAATTTAAGGTAATTATCTTTTCCTAATGTTTCATTCTTCCTTGTTTAATAGGTAGAATATGTTTAGTTTCCTAAGTTAACGAATTCACTGGATTGTTCTTGTAGTTGTTGAATAAGTCTTTCATTCACTTCGATGGTTAGGATATGCATTTTTCCTTCCAGCTAAATCAATGATATGGGTTCCTTGTAGAATCACAGACACATGGATAGTTATCACCTAGATTGGAAAAGATCTCAACAACGTGAACGCTACCCTTGGTCAACCTAAAATTGATTCTTTTAGTATACATGAGTTGTTGCGATTTCATGCTTTCAGTCATGAAATCACAAGAAGTTATCTAATTATGTAATATGTTGTTGCTGAAATATATGAAGTCGATATCCATATTGCATAGACTAGTTTGAGTCAATTTTACATGGACTTGAGGGACATAATTATTTGTAATCTCAGATGTAATTATATAATGTGCTCTGTCGAAAACGAATTGGTAGCATTGAAATAACACGGATGATACTTTTCTTGTACTCTATTTTTATGAATCTAATCAATTGGATGTGCGTTTAATCTCTGCATTGTTGATTTCATGAGTAATTTTTAGAATAGGAATACTTCTGAGAGGAGACATGGCCCTCTTTGAATCAGAAGTATCATCCTAGATATCTTTCTGTTGCATTAGAATTAGTTTTAATTTTCCATTATCATAGTTCCAACATCGATTTGTGTAGTGCGATTGACATTCTTTGAATAATTGATTGGTTAATGCTATGTTGTTTTGATAATTATATAATTTCATTTAATTACTATTTTGAAACTCAGTTCATTGTTGTTATGTGATTTGGTTCAGGCTTGTAATAACATGATGTTTATTTTTTGTATCTTCAGGAGGTATTCCCACTAGATGCCAAGGTGCCATGCACGTGGGAATTTTTGTTGGCACCAAATTTGAATTTCGTTTCAGTGAAATCGACATAGAAATGAGGCTAGGGCCTCATGGGAAATTTTATGGGCTTTGTGGGTTTGTGTGGGGGTGCCACACCCACAAAGAGGATTAAAATATTCTAATTAATTGTTAATTTTAGGAAGGGCTCGTAAACTCACTCATTGGAATCCTATATAAAGGAGAGAAGTCATTGTGACATTAGATCATCATATAGAAGAATGGAGTTGGCATAAGTGAGTCTGCACTTGTGTCAAGGAGGATTGGTGATTGTTGGATTTCCTACTCTTCCATTGATCTTAAGGATTATTTATGGGTTATTTTGATTCTACCTTACCATCATAGATTGACCTTGGCTCAGATTTAATAATCTCCCAACAAAATCCCTTTAAAACTATCGACCCCTCTGGTAGACCAGAAGGAAACGCAACACACAGAGTGTACTGCGCAGTCTCACCCGAGATAACTCTATGGGTGGCTACAATACTTTAGGTGTTTGCAACATGGGAATGAGAAAAGATATGCGGTTGTATTATGTACTCTTTATTCATTCAGTCTAATATATAAATATAAAAATCATTCTTATTCATGCATGTGGAATACCAGATATACCTAGTACTTGATTCATCTAACATTCATCAATTGATCACACATAAACATGCATACATTAATTTCACATAACGTAGATGTTACCGTGGTTCACCCCCTCTTTGGGTATGTCCACAAAGATCTTGCTCTCAAGGTTTTATTATAGTTCATAAATATATCATGCTGTGCATGTTTTACAATCTTAGGTCTCACCCCTTTCCACAGGCTCCTTGATCCTTGTGAGGCTGACTAGATTGCACCAGGCTCCTCAACCTGCGATCGAACCCTCGGGATCGAGTCACTCACTACTTCCCTATATTAACAACTCGTACAATTCTTACAAATCTCTCTTCCTTTGTGTATTTTTTTATATTCCCCCTCTCTCTCTATTTGTGTCTTTGTCTCCCTTCTCTAGCGCTTAAGTACTACTTATTTACATCCTTGGCTCACCAGCCATTACAATACATTACAAAAACCCTAACCCTAGTGTCATTAGGTATTCCTTGCATGCGCCCCTCACCTGCTTCTCTTGCATGTTCTTCTTTTCCTTCTAGCTTTCCTTTCCTCCTTGCATACTTATCCTCCAAAAATAGCCTTTCTTCCTGACTCGAACTACATCCAACAAGCCCCCAACACTGAAATGTGGCTCGTCCCAAGCCACCTAACATTTGTGTGCTTCTTCAAAATCTCCTATGAGAGCCTGAAATGTATCTGTGAGTTTCTTTGCTTGTGTTTGGTCTTGCACGGTCGTTTCTTTGAGTCCATCCAATACTTGCGCTTGGTCTCGTCGCTTATCATCTCTTCCCACTCTTCCGGAGTCTGTGCAATGTTATTCTTTTCATCTTCTGCCTGTGCAATGACCTCCGCTGCCCACTCTTGGAGAGGTTCCATTTGAGCTTGACGCTACTTCTTCTATGTCTGGGCGGCTATGAGTTCTTCCTGAAGCTTCTTCATATCCTGTGCTCCTTTGACGTGCTCAGTGATCGACATCATCTTCTTCCTCTGCTTGAGGTCCTAGATAGTTGTGCTTATCTTCTCCTCCTCCTGGTCCCATTGCTAGACGTGTTGATCCTCCTCCAACTTCATCCATAGTTGTGCTGCTTTATCGAACAAGTCGACAGCTACGCAGACTTGTTGCTCCATTTCCTCTATACGTTTTTTTTCTTCTTGCTTCCTTTGCTCCTTCACCTCCATGGGAGTGGTAGGGATGAGCTATGACTAGAGGTGATCAATATCCTGCCTGTATTGATCGATTGTCTACACAATATGATCAATAGTTTTCTTCGTCTTGAGCTCTGCTGTCTGCGTGCTCTTTGGAATTTTATCATAGGCTACAACCAATCCCTGCTTGAGCCTATCCATGCGATCTTTCTCGTCTTTGGTCTCAATATTGGCTTGCTTGAGAACCAATGCCAACTCTTCTCTGTTGTCCTTCATCTGCTACAGTTCTACTGCGTCTGTGTGTGCGTGCGACTGTACCTCATGCACGATGCTGAGTTGGAGTTTATACAATGTCTTGGTTGGTATCCACGTCATTACCAACTGTATTTGGGACAAATATTTCAAGGGTGTCTGACCCACAATTTCATCCATATGCAACATGTTGGGTGTAATGTGAAATGTCGAGCTTGACTACGTTGTCATCTGGATCTTGTCCTGCTTGCTCGATCCAACCTTGGCTCCTGTCTGTGGTGCCATGGGGATTGATTCTATTACTATGTCATCCCTCTGTGTTTCTCTAATTTGCTCGAGGAGTTTCTTCATGTTTTCCAACCCATCCTGAATCCTGTCCATTTGGTGCTGAGCTTCGTCAAAATCCTCCATTATTCAATCCTGGACCATTTGGGCTATGAGCTCCATGTCATCCTCTGTTATCATATATTCTGGTGGCGTCTTGTGCACCTTAGATTTCTTGCGCACACCCCTCATTTGTATAATTGGTCTCTTAGTTTGGACTTGCTCCTGTTGAGTAGCACTTGATGTGGTCCCCTGTGATGTCTTAGTCTCCTTTTCTTGTTCCTATGATCACTGGGTGTTGTTCTTCTTCCCCACCTGGGTGCCTTTCTTGGAAACACCCCCTTTCTTCTGTTGTGTCAGGTTCTGACCTATTCTTGGCTTCTTGGGTGTCATTTTGTCTTCTATAGGTGTTTGTTCTTACCCTGCCTTAGTCTCCTTATCCGCAGGCATCTCTTGATTCAAGTATGGAATCCTCCAGTCCTCATGCTAATCCTTGATGGTCATTTCTACGTCCTCCTCCTTGACGTAGTACCACAGTTGTAGCCATTGGTTCTTGGGATCCTTCCATGCTTGGATCCATACTGTATGCACAATCGCTTTAAATTTGTCTATGCCTTGATATTGTGCGACCACTTATGGAATAATTTGCCAAGAGTTGGCGATGTTTTCTTGCAGTTCGTTGTAATACCTTGCGAACATGCCTACATTCATGATTTTTTTCTTGGGGTCTAAATTACTCCCTAATGATAGGTATCACGTTGCACGACAATGATTGGATCTCTCGAAAAAGTATGTATACTTATGCTCCCTCCATCCGACCAAGGCAATCAAGACGAGGAGCCAAGAATAGTGAAATTCTGTCCCCAAGTCCTACATGTCCTTACAGTCTTCCAGGAACAGATTTAATAAGTACGGGGCCTAGCTGAGCATAGTGCCCTACACACATTGTACTGCAGCTACGACGACCCCAACAGGTACTTCCTCCTTGTGGTGGTTCTTGAGTAACTTGTATGCCATGATTTTTGTGGCCATCCTTGTTGTTGCGTCACTAATGCACTTAATTATGAGTCCGCACGACCCTCTTTCTGTAGCATAGGTCTTCTTCATTTCCTCGGCCAATGCCTTCTCCTTTGTCTTGTCATCGAGGAACTGCGTGGGTGTCTCCCCCATGGTGGCAGTCCTGTAATGCATGTAATGAGCTCTACGTCTATCGAGATGGGATCTTCCACCCATAGGTATCCTCCATGGGTAACTGCCATCAGTTGATTGATGCATTTTCTTATGCCTCATCCCCTTCCAAAGTGAGGGATATCCAACATTCCTAGAATCTTGGTTTTTTCCAGTTCGACTACCCACTATTTTTGTTGGTTAATTGGTTCACCAAAGTGTCCTATACCCACAATATCCAGGTAAACTTTCTTGGAAAACTGCAGAAAATTGTCCATTTCAGTCACATCATGGTCTGAGTACTGTAGTTTCTCCACATGGCCTAACAGGTTACCTATGACACACACCCCTTCCAGAATGCCCGATAAGACTATGGCTATGGAAACCTGCCTGCACAATGATCTTGCTACTAGTTGCTTGCCCTTGCACTATGGTGGCTGACTCGAAGTTCCAACCTCCATTATTCTCTCTTTTGCATACTCCTCTTCCTGACCGATGACATCTTCTATTGTTCCCTCCTATGGTTGTTCTAGCGTGGTTGTGTGTGACCTTTCTGGCATGGCCATTTCTGTCTGGTTTGGGACCGTCCAATTAACCCTCAGTGCTTCTTCAGGGCTTTCAGAGCGCGAAGGATTTCATGTCTCCTGGGTCTGTTGGCTCTGTCCTACTTTTGAAATATCAATGTCGATGACCACTAGTGCTGTCTGTTGGGTTTCCTCCACCACTGGTGTGGGGCTTCGTGGTGTCGTATTGGGTGACAGGATTTCATCCAAGTTGACGAATTCTAGAGGCCGAGGTGGTTGTTGTTCACTTTTTTGTGGTTGTTGAGGTGCTCTAATGTTGCTTCGAGGTTGTTTGTAGGTCTGGCTCGATGCTCCTATCTTGGTTGGTGCCATGGTGGTAAAGGTATTCTCCGCCGAGCTTAGTTGGCTCTATAACTTCTCCAAACTCTCTCTCTACTCCGTATATTTTGACGCTCTATGCTTTTCTCAATTTCTCAATAAGCCTTTCGACCCTTGTGTTCTTACCTTATATAGGAATCGTGTGAAACTTCTCAGAGATGTTACCCAACTTGCGTTTTGAATGAACAAATGCTTCCTGCACACTTTCCATTGAATTCCCTTACTGTTGCCAGTTGGTGCGATTAATGTAGTGCCCCATCAATCGTTCTTTTCATTCAAGTTTGATAGCCGCCATTCATTGGCACTTATTTTTCGTACCCATCCTTCCCGCTATTTCCACCTTTTAGTGACTGTTGATCGTTTCTCCACCACGCTATCGTTTCCAAGTGCGCTTTCTCATTCTCTTTTCGGTGCACTACACCTTTGTTACTATATTTTGATGTATGACACGATAACCCCTCAATTAGTATTTTTTTTTTTTTTCAAGTGCTAGGAGGTCGACTATCCCTATGTAGCTTCAGTCCACTCCCATTGATCATCCCTATGAGTTATGTTCCTTCTAAATTCTTCATCTGTACAACTCCCCCATCTGTGACAGTCGTTACTTCATATGGTCCTAACCAATGCATTCTGAGTTTTCCTGGGTGCTGAAGAGATTTATTGTCGTACACGAAGACTAAGTCTCCCTCCTTGAAAGATTTTCCTCTTGATATGTCTATCATGCCAATATTTTTCCCTTTCTTTATATACTTCTTGGTGAAACCCTACTAGAATCCTATCTTCCTCCATGATCATCAACTAACTTAGACTTTCCTGTACTGCTCCTCGCTCTGTCATGTTTTTAATTGATGCTACGCGCAGACTAGGTACCAAAAGCTCTAATGGCACCACTGCTTCTTGTCCATACACCAATTTGAATGGTGTTTGTCTTGTCAATTTTTTTCATGTGGTCCTGTATGCCCATAGTAATGCTGGTATCTTCAAGTCCCAATCATCCCTATTAACGTTGTAGATCTTTGTCAGTGCATTCTCGACGATTTTGTTAAAGGCTTCCACTGTTCCATTTGCTTGAGGATGATATGGTGTACTCTTTTGATGATAAACTTCAAACTCCTCAATCATAGCCTTAATAGTGTTGATAATGAAGTGAGTGCCCTGGTCACTCGTCAAAATCCTTGGGCAGACAAATCTAATGATCACTTGATCAAACAAGAAGTGTGTTGTTGTCTCTGCACTGCAATATTTTATTGGTGCCGCTTCTTCCCATCTTTTTAAGTACTCTAGCGCAGTAATAATGTACCTCACTCCTGACCTTTTTGTTGGTGGGTTAATTGGTCCCACAAAGTCTATTGCCCATTTTTCGAATAAATGTAAGGTGACTTGTGGTCTCAGGGGCATCTCGTCCCTTCTATTCAGTTTACCAACCCTTTGACATACATCACATTTCTGGCAGTAGTCCTTTGAGTCTCTGTGAACATTCGACCACCATAGTCCCATGCGCAATACCTTCTACGTGGTAACTTTTCTTTCATAATGTCCTCCTGATATTCCCTCATGGGGTTATGCTAAAATCCTAGGTCTTTCATGTTCTAGCACACATCTTATCAAGATGCTATCTTCTCCCATTTTATATAAGTGTCCTATAATCAATTGATAGTTTGCAGCCCTAACTACCATATTTTTCTTCTGTGCAGTGTTGAATTCATGTGGCACAGTCCTTGTACTCAAGTACTAGATGATGTCCTCTAGATTCGTATATTCCTTCCCATCAATGATCCTTGACATATGATCAGGTCCTGCGTTCAACTTCCTTGGTTTGAGTATCACTTCGAAGTCAAATTCTTGAAACAACAATAACCATCTACAAATTATCCCCCCTAACATTGGCTTGTTGATGAGGTATTTGAGAGATGAATGGTCTGTGAACATTTTGAAATGTTTTCCCAATAAATAATTCCTGAATTTGTGAAGCGCATAGACCATAGCTAATCCTTCTCTTTCTGTGGTATTGTAATTTCGGTCCGATTCTAATAGTTTTCTGCTAGCAAATGCTATAGGATGGTCCAATTCTCCTGATCCTAGCTGCACCAGAATACCTCCAAGTGCTATTGCTAATGCATCTACATGTACGTGGAATGTCTTTTCCCAATATGGGAATACTAGTATTGGTGCAGTTACCATTTTCTCTTTCAGGGTGTCCAATCCGTGTTGACAATCCTCATTCCACTGAAACTTGTTGTCTTTTCTTAGCAATTTCTCCATTGGCATAGTGATCTGCACATACTCCTTTATAAATTTCTTGTAGTATCCCATGTGTCCCAATGTTTCTCTTAACTGACAAACTAATTTTGGTGGTGGTAGATTAACAATTACTGCAATCTTGGTAGGATCTACTAGCAAGCCTTGTTTTCATACTATATGGCCCAATAATATCCCAAAAGGTGTTCCGAAGATACACTTCTTGATATTTAATGATATCTAACACTTCCTGCATCTTTCTAACATCAGCCTCAACACCCCTACATGGTCTTTCAACAGACTATAGACTATCCAATCATCCATATATACCTCTAGAAATTGGTGGATGAATTCTTTGAATGCAACTATGACTATTCTGGAAAATATTGTTGGTGCATTCTTCAGTCCAAACGACATGACTATATACTGGTAGGATCCCCATTCCATGGAAAAATTGGTCTTGTATTTGTCTTTCGGTGCTATCTTGATCTGATGGTATCCTGAGAATTCATCGGTGAATGAATAAGATTCATGTCCTCCTACGTTATCCAACACCTCATTTGTGAAAGGAGTAGGGAACGAGTCATGTAGGCACACATCATTCAACTTCCTCAAGTATACGCATATTTTTATTCCTCCTTGTTTCTTCTCCTGAACTACCATCGGGTTTACCCATTCATATTCCTCTACAGGTTCTATGATTCCAGCCTCCAACATCGTATCGATTTCGGCTTTGAATTTTTGCTTATATATGGGGTTTAGTCTGTATGGTCACTATTTGATCAGTCTTGCCTCATCTTTGAGCAGTATCTTCATTTATCCTAGCTCTCCTACTATGCCTTTAATTTTCGTGACTGTTGTTGGGAACATGTCGTTGTACTTGCACAGTAACTCTGTCATACTTTCCATTGTTTTCTCATCCCAATAGTCTCTAATGCTGTCCATTTTGGGATTCTCAACTATCCCAATGTTGACTTTATTCACCTTGATCGGTGCAACAAATACTTCTGATTCTAGAGGTGGACCTTCCATTTCTCTTTCGCCTTCAACTTCCTCAATTCAAATATCACGTGGGTTATCTTCATCTGGTGCTTCTTCCCACACATGGTAGAATGCTAATAATTCTTTTACTATTTGTATATTTTGTTGTTGTTCTTCTATCACGAGTTCAATTTATGGTTCTTTAATGGATAGCCCTCTGATTTGTTTAAGTGTTGCATCTATGTTGGGGTTCTCATGCTCAAATGATAAAGAGACTTTAAATTTCTGATGTATTATTGCCCAGCTTGTAGTTCCTCTACGTAATTCCTATTATGTATACCAGTTTGTTGGGATGCCTTCTAATGTGTGAACAAACTGATGAGGCCATTCCTCCGGTGGTGTCATTTTCCATAGCGTTTTGCACTTCTCCAAGTGTTTTGTTGGTGCCCCTTGTCTGTCATATTTCTGCAGCTGGTTGCTTCCTTGTTCTGTGCCAAACCTAATGCACAGTAACCATTTACATTGGTACCAGTCTTTAACTATTTCTTTGTGCGCACCCCACCATATTGCATTTGTTTCCTTGAGTTCTATATCCAGGGCTAAGAGCCTCTGATTTTCTAAAACTTCATCCTCGTATCATGTTAAGAATTATTCTAATTCATTCACCCCATGGAAGTTGGGAGGTTCCCTTATCTCTGTACTTACCCATCTTAATGCATAGTCTATTCTTGTGCATCTTGTTGTCGAGACTTCGTGTAACCTCTGCTGCCAATTTTCTAGTCTCGTATATGAGTCTGACGCACATGAGGTGATTCTTCTCCAGCTGAGTACCCTGTTAGCACAATATTGGTTTATGCCTCAACGTTGCATAAGTGGCGCTACCTAATATTTCACAGAGAACAAAATATGCATTTCATTATTCATTTTGGCAAATGGATACCATTGTTATGGGATTTTTATTTGTTTTGGGGAAAATTGAAATTATATTGAGTTATTCCCAATATACAAGTTCAAGAATCAAATCACCCACAGATTTATGCTACTAAATTTCATGTAGAAAAACAGTTGGGCGCTACCTACAGGCGCTGCATAATATTCTGGCAGAGGCTAAATTGTGCAGAGTTATTCTGCCAGTTTTGAGTCACTAATTTAAAACTTGGGTTATGAGAAGTTGAGGATGTATTTTTGAAAATTGGAGGAGGTTTTTGTTCATAACATTCCAAATAACAAAAACCTCTCTTAGTTTTTCAAAATGTGTTTTGAATTGAGAGATATTTGATATAGAATTAGGCGTTGCGTACTTTGCACAGTGGCGCTGCGTACTAATTTTCTATAGCGGTCACTGTTTTCATATTCTCCTTGTTGGGAGGTTGCCACATGTCAAGGAGGGTTCAAATGAATTATCAAGGATTAGTTATATTTCAAGGGACACCTTCACCTAAGATTTATCTCCAGCAAAGGCCTCATGCATGATGTGGAAACAATTTATTAACGACTTCCAACAAATTCCTGAAAATCAATAGTTTGTTGGATTTTTGTCTCTTTGACTGTTGCCACCTATCTCCAAGGCTTAGAATCCAATGGAGGAGATGGGATTCAACCTCCTTAGTTTATTTGGATGCTATTTTCTATTTAAAGAGGGAGATATCTCTTGGAGAAGGGGGATGGATGAGCCAAGAGAGGCTAGAGAGAGTAGGAGTAGGCAGTTTTCTTGTGTGTGTTCATTTGTAAGCCTGTGGGAATTTTTTGATTATAAGCATTACTGCTATTGGAGGCTCATGAGAGTTGTGATTTCAGATTATAACCCTTCTTTTATATTTATTCTTATTTGAATATATTGTAGATTTGAGGATCAAAGGTTGTTAATGATTTATGGATCCCTAAGAAACAAAGGATCTGTTGTATTTTGCCCATCAGTCATTGTTTATATTCAAGTATCTGTTGATTCATTAAATTGAGAGGATCTTTGTTTAGTGAACATTCTATCTTATGTTTTCCTTCTTCATTCTTCCACCTATTAGCATATAATCTTATTTTCTATTGAACAAATTTTGTGCCTTCGATGAGTAGGATGTTTGTGACTCCATTGCCCATTGGTGTAGCCTACTGATCTGTAGTTTGCTGCCCTCTCCCTTGTTTTCTCCATCTTGCTGATCCACCTATTCAAAACCAAATTATCTTTTACATTCTGATGGGTGTTGAGCTTACATTTTAGCAAATTGAAAAGCTCCCTGGGAAGAATGACATTGCATAGCTCCAACTTTAGATGGTGACTGAAGTTGACACCTTCAAGACTGCGCATTCACCATGGCGACTCCATTGTTAAAAATATATTGATGACTCCACCGGGGATGAGGAAAATCAAATGGATATGAAGGCTATCCTATCCAGGAGGTTTTCCCCACTAAATTTCTCAGCCATAGATGGCTATCCACATCCTTTGCCTCAAATTGATGAATGTCAAGATCTATTGCCCAGATTTTATGAAGGTGAGAATGACACCCCTATTGAGCATGTTCATGAATTTCATGTTTTGATGCAACAAATTGACATCCATCATGAAGATATATTGATGAAAATGTTCATGTATTCATTGGAAGGCGATGTGAGGCAATGGTATAGAACACTCCCCGCTTCTAGTATTTACTCTTTGAAGGACTCTCATGATGTTTTTTATTCTCATTGCAAGAAAATTTATCTAGCTGAAAGACTTTTTGAGAATTGTTGTGAGGGGTATGCATCATATATTCAAGATTCAACAAGTGATTCCTCTAGCAATGATGATGAAGGGGATGATTGTAGAGAGAAAGAATTAGATGATGAGTTTCATAATGCTTTTACTAAATTTGAAGAACAAATGAATCATTCATGTCAAAATCTAGGTGCCCAAGAGAAAGATCAATATGGACAATCCATCATTTCCTTGTCTCCTCCTTTTCTCGATTCTTTAAGTCAAGAGGTCATCTTAGATTCAGATTTATTTTATCATGAGAATAGTTTTGCAACTTGTCATGAACAAATTCTTAGCTTATCAGTCCCTCCTATTGTTAATGAACCAATGTGCCATGATTTTCCAAGTTTTGATGACTATGAGGATGTTTTCCCTAAGCAACTAGCTGTCCCAGCTATTGTACTAATCCCCTCAGCCATTAATAGTCAAATGGTCATTGATTCACCTTTGTATGATGATTATGAAGATGATTTCCATGAACAATCTGTTGAAGACCTTATATCAGAAAAGTACCCTTCCCATCAAAGCAACAATAACTTGTTTCAACCCTCATGTCATATTTTTGTTGTTGAAAAAGAAGAAAAAAATGATAATTTAATTTTAGAGGGTGAAAAACTCGGAAATTGGGACCATAAGCCAAGCTACAATGAACATCCCTGACAATCAGAAGATAAGATAGAAGAATTTAGTTTCCCAAGCACTTCTAATTGTGATGAACTTCCCTATCAACCCCCTATTCCTCTTGAAGACACAAGCTCAGTTTCATCAATCAGCCAAGATCAAATGCCATGTGATCAGAGGAGAAAGGTTGAAATTAAATAAAGACAAGCATCACTAAGCCTTTTTCCTAATACACCTCATGACTAGGAGTGGACCAAGGCCATATGCATTGAGGATGAATCAGAGAATCAACAAGCCATACAACAACCAAGAACATCGGATGAAGGACCTAATGCAATACTTTTCCTTTTTACACAAAGCAATGTTGCAGGGGCAAGTATTGATGATGTTTTTCAGGATCCATTTGTAGCCTGTATGCAAGAAGAAAATGGGCCTAGGCTCATTGATTTATTCAATGGAAAGTGTATTTACAAATGTTTCTTTGATGCACCTTCAAGTAAGAATTATCACTGGTGCTTAAGGAAGCACATTTCAAAACTTCAAACAGTTGAAAAAATGATGAAATGGATTCATTGGTTGTTTCATGTAACTTGAACGCTTTAGTTTCCCAATAATTAGCATAGGTGTGTGCAATAAGATTGTTGGACAAGCATCGTTTTCATCATTTTGTCAGTTCTAGTTTTCATTTTCATTTAGTTTCAGCTGAAGGTCACAGATCAAAGCATATTGCAGAGGTTAAAGGTTGAGAGCATGACTCCACAAGCCCAAAGGATAAGGCACTGAAACTACAAGAGTTCTTAGAGCTTCACAGGGAGGACTCTATCCCCCATGGAGCCTATGTTAGCACAATATTGGTTTATGCCTCAATGTTGCATAAGTGGTGCTACCTACACGCGCTACCTAATATTTCACAGAGAACATAATCTGCATTTCATTATTCATTTTGGCAAATGAATACCATTATTATGGGATTTTTATTTGTTTTGGGGAAAATTGAAATTATATTGAGTTATTCCCAATATCCAAGTTCAATCATCAAAGCACCCACGGATTTATGCTACCAAATTGCATGCAGAAACACAGTTGGGTACTACCTACAAGTGCTGCGTAATATTCTGGCAGAGGCTAAATTGTACAGAGTTATTCTACCAGTTTTGAGTCACTAATTTAAAACTTGGGTTATGAGCATTTGAAGATGTATTTTTGAAAAATGGAGGAGTTTTTTTTTCATAACATTCTGAGTAACAAAAATCTCTCTCATTTTTTCAAAATGTGTTTTTGTTTGAGAGATATTGGATATAGAAGTAGGCACTGTGTACTCTGCACAGTGGTGCTGCGTACTAATTTCCTGTAGCGGTCACAATTTTCATGTTCGCCTTGTTGGGAGGTTGCCACATGTCAAGGAGGGTTCGAATGACTTCTCAAGGATCAATTATATGTCAAGGGACACCTGGAAATAATATTTAGCTCCATCAAAGGCCTCATGCATGAGGTGGAAACAATTTATTAATGACTTCCAACAAATTCCTGAAAATCAACAGTTTATTGGATTTTTGTCTCTTTGACTGTTGCCACCTATCTCCAAGGATTAGAATCCAATGGAGGAGATGGGATTCAACCTCCTTAGGTTATTTGGATGCTATTTTCTATTTAAAGAGGGAGATATCTCTTGGAGACGGGGGATGGATAAGCCAAGAGAGGCTAGAGAGAGTAGGAGTAGGTAGTTTTCCTGTGTGTGTTCATTTGTAAGCCTGTGGGAATTTTTTGATTGTAAGCATTACTGTTGTTGGAGACTCATGAGAGCTATGATTTCAGATTGTAACTCTTCTTTTATATTTCTTCTTATTTGAATATATTGCATATTTGAGGATCAAAGGATGTCAATGATTTATGGATCCCTAAGCAACAAAGGATCTGTTGTATTTTTCCCATCAGTCATTGCTTATATTCAAGTATCTGTTGATTCATTAAATTGAGAGGATATTTGTTTAGTGAACATTCTATATTATGTTTTCTTTCTTCATTCTTCCACCTATCAACATATAATCTTGTTTTCTGTCGAGCAACCTTTGTGCCTTCGATGAGTAGGATGTTTGTGACTCCATTGCCCATTGGTGTAGCCTACTGATCTGCAGTTTGCTGCCCTCTCCCTTTCTTTCTCCATCTTATTGATCCACCTATTCAAAACCAAATTATCTTTTACATTCTGATGGGTGCTGAGCTTACACTTTAGCAGTAAAAGTGTGACTTTTAGTGCTAACGTACCCCATCTGCAGTTGGGTTCACATAATCTTCTTCTCGTGCAGTTGTTCTATACAACTGGTTAATTTTATCGAGGTCCAAGAAAGTAGGTTCTACAAACCTTTCCCCTTCTGATGGGTCCAATGGTGCAATGACTATGTATTCTCCTGATTCGAATGCCATCTTCCTCATATTTAAGTTGAGTATGGCCTAGTTTTCAAACGCCCAATCCAAGCAAAGAACTGTTGGATATGGTGTTGTTCCATCCACTATCTCGATTACTTCGAAGTTGGCTTTAGTCCATACTCCATCCAGATCTACTGTCACTCCTTTTAGGCTTCCAATTGGCAGAAATCTGTGTTGATTTGCTAGTTTCAATTGAATAGGTGAATATCCTAATGTGGGTTCTCCCATACATTTCCTTGTCTTCTTCGGTAATACATTTACTTCGGGTCCTAAATTCAGCATAATATCTTCCATGTTGAAATATCCAATGTTGGTGTTCAGTCTGAATTCCCTGTTTGTTCTCCTTCTTGTATGCAGATGATTAACTATTTTCTATTCTAGCTTTCCTTCCGCCTCTATGCTACATCTTTCTACCATATTTTGTAATGCTTTAATAGAGGATGGATCATTTAGTAGTCTAAGACAGGATTGAAAAAAACCCTTAATCGTACTTACTTGTCCCAGGGGTTGTGCTTCTTTGGAGTGATCCAATGATGGAGACATATTGTACACTTGTACTTTGTTATTATACTGTGCAGTTGATGTCGATGCAATATATGGATTCATAAATTCTTGTCTAGCTTGCTTGAATATCTCATTTTCATTCTGTGCATCAAAATGCTTCTTTGGTTCGACATTGTTTTTAACCCATTGGTGTAGTGTTGGCTCTTGTCTTACTGCATCATTTCCTGTTTTAGCTCCTCCTCGTGTAACTATGTTGATGTTTCTTCCTTCATCCCTCACTTCTGCTAAAATCCACTGAACATTCTGATTGTTTTGATTTCTCTTCTCCTGGATCTTCCCTAATAGTGTCAAACATTCTTCTGTGTCATGATGTGATGCACGAAAATACATACAGGTCGTTGGTGGAAATGGAAATTCTCTTTCATAGTGTCCTGGTTGTTGACAATTGTGGCATACCACTAGTCCTCTACCTCTTCCAAAGCCTCCTCTTTCTCTTCATCCACCTTTGTATCTAGCTCGATCCCCTTGTGGTGCATTATATTGAGGCACCTGGTTATACTATACATGATTATAATGTGGTTGTGTGGTATTGTACTGCAGCTGCACAATGTTATATTGTTGTTGCACAATTTTATACTGTTGTTGTGTAGTGTTATACGGGGTTGATACTTGGTTAAACTGAGGTGTGTCTTGCGCGATCATCATTTTTTCATGCACCCTGTATTCATATGAGGGTCTTTCCCTCATAAGGTCCATGGTTCTGCAATCTTTGTCATCATGGTCTACTGACTTGAAAAAGTTGCAATACGAGCTCTTAGGTACTGCCTGGTACTTCTCCATCATTGGGTAGTGGTATGGATCATGACCCTATTTCTTACAAATCTCACACCATAGTCCTCCTGTTGGAAATGGGTTTGGAATTTCTACTGCGATGTACTGCGCGAATGTTGGACATTCGTTCTTATGGTGTCCTTCTGTCCTACATGTGGTACACCAAACAACTTCTCTTTTGTCCTTGCCTTTGTTTTGGTTTAGCTGGAACGTTAAGTTTTTTAGATCCTCCTTCAAATCCTCTATGGCTGGATATGTCTTATGATATTGGTTCTCTTCCAGTTGTAGGGTTGTCATTAGAGCCTCTTCCTATGTCTAAAACTTGTTGTCACCACGTATATTTCAAGTGTGGTAGCAGTGAATTGACGAACATATGCCTATGCTGCATATCTTTCATGACATATTTTAGCTTTCCCTTCAATCGTGTGAATATCTGTTCAATCTTCCATACAAATTCTTCTATTTTCTGTCTAATGTCTATCATCTTGTTCATGTATTGATCCTCTGAACTAGGCTTCTGGAACTCATTTATCAACAACTTCTTGATATCTCCAATCATTTTGGTTGTCCCTGGAAAACTGTTCATAGCTAAATTCATGTACCAATCTAGTGCACGATCTCTTAGCGTGATAGATAACTGTGCAAGTTTAGTGTCCTCATATGTGATCTGTTTTGCTTCCCATATCTTTTCATAGATAAACAAGTGATTCTTCGGGTGCTCCGATGCCTCTCCTTTGAATTCTGGTAACTTGATGGTGGGATCATGTCCTACCATCGCGAATGATGAACTACTACTTCCGCACAGTGTAGATACTTGACTAATGCTTCTTGAACTAGTTCCCCCAATTCTTTTTCCTTGTGTAGATGTACTTCATGCTGTCTTCCTTCTCTCAAAATTTGGTTGTCTAAATTGTGGTGTTCTTCTTGGTGTATTAGTCGCACATGGGTTTATGGGTTCCACACTGACACTGATATGGATAGGAGTGTTTCCTTCTATTTCCATTCTTGGACCTCTTGACTTCCTTTCATATTTCGTGTGCAATATTTCCTCAATCTTATTCATATCCTGGAGATCCTCTACCTCCTCTTCATCACTTACCAAGCCTTCCCTCGCAGCTACGACTCTCTTCTTGGTGTTCACCTTATATTGGTAGGGTACTCCACTACGCGTCTTTCCAGTTGTTGCCATGATCCGCTTGATCTGGTCTTTTTCCATCATAATTGAGTCCAAGGCCTCCTCTTTCTTTCCTTTATCCCCTTCTCCTTCCATTTCTCTTTCTCCTTTCAGTGCTTCGCCCCTTCTTCCATGCACATAGGGAATTTTAGCTGTTCGACTCCATTGTCATTACACCTTTGTTATATAGTAATATCTTAATGGAACTATATAACGATCTTATGTACCTACCTCAAGGTCCCTTAAAGAAATCTTTTTTAGCTACGTTGTACGATTTCACTGTATCTATTGCAAATTCTGTGATAAATCCTGCAACAATGTTGTCTACCCAGAAATCTACTGCAAGTGTAAAATTATTATCAACTTGTTGTAACTGCATGATCTCTTCGGGATTCCACTCTAGCTGTCTGATATGATTTGTAGGATGGTTGTATTTCAATATTTTTATCCACTCCTGCAATACGTGTGGGAAATCACAAAAAAAGACTTCATGCAAGTCACTGAATACATACTTGTCCAGATATTTGCGTGATGTTAACTTCAAATTTCTGTTATCTTTTTGTGCAAACTCTATCTCCTTTGTGTTCAACCATATCTCTATATATTCCTTCATTGGATTCCATGGTCTCAACATTCCATTTTAGATTCTCATTCTCTCAATGATGTTTTGTCCGATTCGACATTATTTTGATGTGTATTCCACAAATCTCACATACTTAGTCCCATTTTCTTCCAAACAATCGACAACATAACCATTTGTTGGATTTCCTACTCTTCCATTGATCTTAATGATTCTGTATGGGTTATTTTGATTCTACCTTACCATCGTAGATTGACCCTGGTTTATATTTAATAAGCTCCCAACAAAATCCCTTTAAAACTATCAGCCCCTCTGTTAGACCAGAAGGCAACGCAACACACAGAGTGTACTGCACAGTCTCACCCGAGATATCTCTATGGGTGGCTACAATACTTATGTTCTTGCAACCTGAGAATGATCAAATATCTGCAGTTGTGTTCTGTAATCTTTATTCATTTTGTCTAATATCTAACTATAACAGTCATTCTTATTCATGCATGTGGAATACCAGATCTATATAGTACTTCATTCATCTAACATTCATCAATTAATCACACATAAATATGCATACATTCATTCACATAACATAGGTGTTACCGTGGTTCACCCCCTTCTAGGATATGTCCACAAAGATCTAGATCTCAATCTTTTATTATAGTTCAGAAATATATCACGTTGTGTGTGTTTACAATCTTAGGTCTCACCCCTTTCCACAGGCTCCTCAATCCCTGCGAGGCTGACTAGATCACACTAGGTTCCTCAGCCTGTGATATAACCCTCAGGATCGAGTCACTCACTACTTCCCTATCTTAATGACTCATACAGTTCTTACAACTCTCTCTTCCTCTATGTATTTTTGTATATTACTCCCCCCTCTCTCTGTGTCTTCATCTCCCTTCTGTAGTTCCTAAGTACTACTTATTTATATCCGTGGCTCACAAACCATTACAAAACATTACAAAAACCCTAACCCTAACCTCGTTAGGTCTTCCTTACATGTGCCCCTTTCCTACTTCTATTGCACGTGCTGCTTTTCCTTCCAACTATCCTTTCCTCCTTCCATGCTTCTCCTTCAAAAATAGTCTTTATTCCTGACTTGGCCTGCATCCAACAATGGTATCTGCAAAGGGAAAGTATGCAAGGTAGTGAATCTGGCCCTAAAGAGAGAGGTGAAGAAGGTCACACCTGTGAAACAAATGTTTTGTACAACACACAATTTGTAGAAGGAATAAGCACATACATATGTAGATTGCATAAGAACAAATCACGTATAGGTTATACGCGATTTGTAGTGGACAAAATAACATATGTCCACAAGTTGCTAGTAAAGTGAATCAAGAATCTGATTTTTCTGGGCATGTACAAATCTGTACAGGTTGGCATGTGACATCAACAGTTCGTACATGTGGTCTATAGTAGATTCTTGGGTAGAGGAGATTCCCATAATATTGTTGAGGTTTGGTCTTTTGATTTGTATGGTTATTGAAGGACAAGGTTGTCCTCAGATTTTGGTGATATTATATTGGTTGGGAGGGATGGTTTTTCCATCAGGATTTCTAATGTTAAAAAGATTGCGAAACTGAAATTGTGCCTCATGTGTATTGATGCTTCATCTCTGATCTTTGTGTTTCTGCTGCATATGTTTTCATTCAATACTTTTAGTGTAAATTTTTTTAGTGACAACAACTAGGGTTTTACTGTTAGATCACTAGGAAGCAATTTTTAATCTGAAATTAGTCACATAGAGTTGCATGTGAAAATTGATATGGTATTAGAGCTTGGGATTTTAAGAGAAGGGGATCATATTGAGACACTTTGTTGGGTACAATAATTGAAGAGTGTTTTATTTGTTCTTGTTCTGGGTAGGTCAATATAGTGAATACATTCAAGATTGAGGATAAGTTATAAGGGGAAACCAACTTTTGGGCTTGGAAGGCAAGGGTTCTCCTTATTTTGGAAGAGAACGACCTCAAGGAGTATGTTAAGGATGTGGTCCCTATTCTGACTGATTGAGTAGATTTGGCATTCCACAAGAATAGGGAAGTGGAGGTCAAGTGGTTATTTCTAGAGTTCATGAAGGACCACTTGATTCCTCACATTTCTGAGAAAGCAACTGCGAAGGATATGTATGCTTCCTTGGTGGGTCTTTACCAAAACAATAATACTGGAAGCATGCTACGCTTGAAGAACCAACTTCAGATTGTCAGGATGACTAATGAGGACACATTTGTCAGTTATCTCATGAGTATTACTAAGATCCAATATCATCTCACAACTATTGGTGAGATAGTACAAGATGTTGAGTTCTTCCCAGGTCCTAGGAACCATTTGTACAAGGGATATGTGCACAAGACAAGTTTCTAGAATTTGAAAGACTATGGACATATTGCATCCATGAGGAGACCCAGTTAGTATCCAAAGATGATATGGATGGTGTGGTAAAGCATAGCAGTAATGAGAACCAATCCCTTGTAGCCTACACTAAGAAGGGAAGAAGGGGTTTCCTAGATATAAGAGGTATGTTAGGGAGAATGGATTCTCCTGAGAGGGAAGCATCTTCTGAGTCGAGACAAAAGAAGTATCTTAGTGAGATCATATTTTTTGAGTGTCATGATTTTGGGAACTATGCTTCATAGTGTTCACACTAGAGGGGAAGAGGAAGGAGGCACCAATATTCAGATTTGAAATTAGTCACATAGAGTTGCATGTGAAAATTGACACATGAAGCACATTCTTGATTTATGGTTGATATGAATTGGTACTTCTCTGAATAGATAACCGTCATACATGTAAGTTTTTATGAAATGATGTTATAAATCCTTTTTTAACCAGTAACTATAGATGGTAAGTCACATTTGTTTGCATTAGTTCGGTTTAATGATTGCTTAGTTGAAGGTTGTCAATCCAGTTGATAAATTGGATTCAACATAGTATTGTTAGATATAAAAACTATATCCAACTTGAATTTCTACCTTAGAACATCCACTGCTAGATGAGCAACTGGTTACAGAGTTTACATCTTTAATAATGTTGTATTTTTGAGATTTTTCCTACATATACTTTGAAGGTACCTCAAAATTTTACCAACTTGGATAGATAATTAATGAATCAAATTACCACCATATAATTTGACCAACAATTTCCAATTTAAATCTTATTGAACTTATGATTATACTGAGAGGAGGGTGAATCAGTATAAGATGATTTTTAGTTTAAATAACCATTCATCAATCATTTATTAACAACAAATGCATGTAAAATCAAATCACAGTACACAAAGTTTAATTTTGAAACCCTTGTGGGATAAAACCACAAAAACTTATCTTTATAAATGTTTGTATGCACCAACCTACTGTCACAAAGCTTGTAGGTGTTAGAAGGTTGGTTGTTTTCATTGATGTCAACCGGATTTCAAGGGAGGATGAAGTCTTTTGGTGATGTGTTCTAAGGTATGTTATTTTCAGGTCATCTTACCATTTTTTCTATAACTTTTTTTCTAGAACGATTCAGATGGTGAAATCGCTATGGTATTGAGAAGACGTATCAAGGTACCACTAGTAAAACGTTTAGCTCTTGATTCGCTATAATTATGGAGATACACTCTATGGAAGATAGGGTTTGTGACCAGTCCTGAAGCTAGTCAATAAACAGGTGTTCCGGGTAAAACAGTCATAACTTATTCATCGAGAATCCAAATGACATGGGACAAATTTCATTTGAAATAGTACAAAATTTAGTTTCTTGTGTGAAAGTTTCAGAATCGGATGTTAAATATTAAGCGTGGGACATTCTGTACAAGTTCGGTCTCCTGAATAGACCAGAGTTGAATAAAGTCTACCATTCTTTCTATAACTTCTTTTTGGGAAGGATTCAAGGAGTGAAACTTGGAGGAGTTTCAGAGAATACATTGAGTAATGTTATATACAGGATCAAAGTATTCCAAGAATTGAATAATTGTAGAAATTGAAGAAGTCTCAGGAAGCATTATCAGGTTCTATGTGATGATTTAATGTAAAGTTTTATTATCTCTCTTATATTCTTGGGTGGAAGGAAGGGGCAAGGATGGAGAGTTCAACTCTCTCTTGATATTGGAGGATTGTATATTCATCTTGGAGGTTTATCCCTCCCTTTATATTTGGAAACTGTAGCTACCTTTGGAAGTCATGACTTCCCTTGAACAATAACTATTGATTATTTCTCATATATTGTGCATGGTGTATTGTGGTGTATTGGTGTAACTCTTCTACTATTGTTCATTGTTCATTGGATATAGTTGAATGGTTTAAGTATAAGTTGAAAAAGGTTTTAAATTGTACTTGATACTGATTCACCCCCCTCTCAGTATCAACAATTGGTTTCAGAGTGGGTTACCTTCAGTACAGTTTAACCACTGGAAGGAAGATACTAAGAAGAAATGGAAGACAAAATTCCAAATGGGATTCCACCATTTGATGGAAGCAATTTTGAATACTGGAGTAATAGAATGGAAAATTACTCGAAATATCTTGGGGCAGATGTTTGGTTCTCAGTTGCTTCAGGATACAATGCTTTGAAGAAACCAAAGACTACAACTCATAAGGAAGCAAAAAGGAACAACAAATTAGCAATAGATACCATCCTGGATGGATTGATAGATTCAGTGAAATCCAAGGTGGGATCATGTGCATCATCAAAAGATATTTGGGACAAGCTACAAGACCTTTATGTAAGGGAAGATGTAGAAGAAGAAGAAGAAGAAGAAGAAGTTGAAGCAAATTACAACATCTCAGATTTCAAAGAAGAAAATAGAGGTCAGTTCTTTTGCTTTAATTGTGAAGGAGTAGGTCATGTTGAATTTGAAT
>ML786250.1:420229-442215 GCA_009831015.1 Picea engelmannii | reverse complement strand
GTGGATGTTCTTCACACATGACCGGGGATCAAGACAAATTCATCAGCTTGAAGAGAAAGGGTGGTAATGTTGCATTTGGAGATGACTCATCTGCCAAAATACTTGGAGAAGGTGTAGTAGAGATTGGAAGAAAAAATGTAAAATCAAATAATATTATATTGGTTGAAGACTTGAATCATAATCTACTTAGTGTTAGTAAAATGTGTGATCAAGGATACACTCTTACATTTGGTTCCTGAAAACGTAAAATCAGAGAAAATAACTCAGGAATATTGGTTGCAACTGCAACAAGAAGAACAAACAACATATACATCCTATACATGAAGAAGAGAGAGAAGACATAAGCCACACAAAAGGATTCTAAGGAAGAAAAATCCCCAAAGACCAAAAATAAGGATGAAGTATTATTGAGTGCCACATGTTCAGGGGGAGCAACCCCAAAATAAGAGAGTTACATTTTTCCATTAAACTCAGGGGGAGAAACCCTAACATTTACCATTGATGTCAAAGGGGGAGAGAAATTGGGATCATGATGATAGGGGGAGCATGAGTGTTTCCATGAATGACAAAGGGGGAGATTGTTGGAAGATTGATTGTTGTCATTGATGTCAACCCTAGTCATGGGTTTTGGACTGCAATATTGATAAAGGTATTTGGACATGAAAGACAATGTACATGCATATACAACACCCATGAATGGATAGTATACATCATGTTGTTTTCAGTGGTATGTGGCACCTCACGTGGATCCTCATGGTTGAGGAGAAATGAATTTTTGAAGATGACAAAGTGAATTGAAGAAGGAAGTACATGTAGGCCCTGAAGATAATTAAAGAAAACAATTACAAAATAAGAAAGTGTCAGGTTGACCCTAATGTTAAAATCAAGTGACATAAATGGTACAAATAAACATCATTATACATTCATTTTGATACAAGTCGAATTTCAGAGGAAATAAGAAGTAAAGAAGGCCGGATTTCAAGGGAGGATGAAGTCTTTTGGTGATGTGTTCTAAGGTATGTTATTTTCAGGTCATCTTACCATTTTTTCTATAAATTTTTTTCTAGAAATATTCATATGGTGAAATCACTATGGTATTTAGAATACATATCAAGGTACCTCTGGTAAAAATTTCAGATCTTGATTCTCTATAATTATGGAGATACACTCTGTGGAAGATAGGGTTTGTGACCAGTCCTGAAGCTAGTCAATAAACAGGTGTTCTGGGTAAAACAATCATAACGTCTTTATATAGAATCCAAATGACGTGGGAAAAATTTCATTGGAAAGATTATGGATTGTAGTTTCTTTTGTGTGAGTTTCAGAATCGGATGTTAAATATTGAGCGCAGGGCATTCTGTACAAGTTCAGTCTCCTGAATAGACCAGAATTGAATAAAGTCTACCATTCTTTCTATAAATTCTTTTTGGGGAGGATTCAAGGAGTGAAATTTGGAGGAGTTTCAGAGAATACATTGAGTAATATTATATATAGGATCAAAGTACTCCAAGAATTGAAGAATTGCAGAAATTGAATAAGTATCAGGAAGCATTATCAGGTTCTATGTGATGATTGGTTGATGGTGATGATTTAATGTAAAGTTTTATTATCTCTCATATATTCTTGGGTGGAAGGAAGGGGAAATGATGGAGAGTTCAAATATCTCTTGATATTGGAGGATTGTATCTTCCTCTTGGAGGTTTATCCCTTCCTTTACATTTGGAAGCTGTAGCTACCTTTGGAAGTCATTACTTCCCTTGAACACTAACTATTGATTATTTGTCATATATTGTG
Organism: Picea engelmannii; assembly: GCA_009831015.1. Classification (NCBI taxonomy): domain Eukaryota; kingdom Viridiplantae; phylum Streptophyta; class Pinopsida; order Pinales; family Pinaceae; genus Picea; species Picea engelmannii. The sequence goes on along the minus strand of ML786250.1, from coordinate 440,421 downwards.
CATGGTGCATTGTGGTGTATTGGTGTAAATCTTATACTATTGTTCATTTCTCATTGGATATAGTTGAATGGTTTAAGTATTTTTAGAAAAACAGGACCGTAGAACAATAAAATAAAACAAATGCGGAAATAAAACACAGAAGATACACAATACAAGAGAGACACAGATTTACGTGGTTCACCTAGTGTGGGCTACGTCCACCAGAGAAATTGCCAGGTCCTTTCTTTATTATTATCCAGTAAAATGAAGGGATACAAGCTACAACAAAACCTGTTGTAACTTCCTCTTCTTTCTCTCGCAGTCTCCGCTCTCAAAATACAATACTTTCCAATCTACATAGCCGAAATACATTTCCCTCATAAAAAAGGGTTGCCTTCTAGGGCAAAAAACCCTAACATAATCTCTATCGTTAGATCTGCGACTTTATAATGAACGGTGCATATTTACAATGAAATTACAATATACTTTTACAAGGCAATTTTTGCTTCGGGGGCTTCACCCCCAAACCCCCATCGGGGGACACTGCCCCCGAACTCCCACTGGGGGCCCACTTGCCCCCAGACCCCCCAGCCGGGGGGATAGCTCCCTGGACCCCGCAGAGGGGGTACCCCCCCTCTGCACTCCCCCGTGTGGAATAGTGTACATACTTCTGGGGTGTAAATACTTCATGGGGTATAAACACGGCTGGAAGTAAAAGACCTCTAAATCAGGAAGATAATCAGGCTCCACAACCAACAAGTATAAGTTGAAAAAGGTTTTAAATTGTACTTGATACTGATTCACCCCCCTCTCAGTATCAACAATAGGCACCAAACTAATAGAGACACCAATCTCTTCAGCTGAGCACCAACTCAACAAGATATTGTGTAGGCACCAACCTACTAGAGACACAAATCTCTTCAACTGAGAACCAACTCAATAAGATATTGTGTAGTCACCAACCTACTAGGGACACCAATATCTTCAATTGAGCACCAACTCAGTAAGACTTGTATAGGAACCAATCCAAGTTATTCATACATAGAGTACTTATAACTTCACCTGCATGCTTCGTACTTCTTGCATTTCAGGACATCATCATATCCTTAACCTTCATGCTCCAACGCCTCTCCTTTATTCATACCCCAGGCATATCTTCAAACCCTAGTCAATTTAGCCTTAATTCCCTAATGAACCTCATATCATCATTCCCAGAATATAATTCCAGACTGCAACATCACAACCTATAAACAATATACTTTGTAGCATCATAGACCTTAGTCCTTCATGGTGCACCCTTAAAAATCCAACAAAACTCCTCTTGTGCACCTTTAGACCCCATGAATACTCCCTAGATCCTCTTGTGCACCTAAGATCTCTTTTGTGCACTTGTACTTTATCTTATTTCTTGGATGCTCTTCAAATGTGCACATCTATCCTGTATTTATAATGTTTTTGTGTTCACTTATGGGGCCGACTTGTAAAATTGGTTGGGTCGACCTCAAAAAATATTTCATATCTCCTCATTCTTATGAAGTTAGAGGGTGTACCATATACACATTGGAAAGGTCTCAGAATAATATTTTCAACCATATATACTATTCTCCCATTTTAACTAGGTCTTCAGAGTAAAAAGGCCTTCAAAGATAGGGTATCCAAACTGAGCACCAAAAATCCAAAATAAATATTTCCAACAATATCCATCTTGCAATATTTATCTTGGACATCTATAATATCCCCCCATCTTTGACATCAACGACAACAATATTTTCAACAAATATTTATGTATATGTGTGATTGCAATTGTTTTATTTACTGTGTTAATAATTTATGTGTGTGTTGCATTAATGTAAAAGGTTTAAAACTTACATTTGGTATCAAAGTAGTTATTGGCTTCAGGGGGACGCATTTGTGGCTAAGGGTTTGGATCGGGTCTGTGATAAAACTTGTTATAGTGGGAGCTCTGTGGTATCAATTCTTGTGGTGAAACGAAATGGAGAGTAGTTTAAAAATAGAGATTGAAAATTTTAATGGGAAAACTTTTGAGTTGTGGAAGCTCAATATGGAAGATATTTTGGTAGAAAAAGATCAATTGTTTGTTGTAGATCCAGGTACTGAACCTATGGGAATTTCAACAGAAGACTGGAAAAATTTGGACCAGAAGGAAAATAGTAGAATTTGGTTGTCTCTCAAATTTAATATTACTGAATCTTTCAAGGGAATCTATAGTCAAGGAAATATGGAATAAGTTAGGGGCTTTGTATCAGTCTAAGTCCTTGGTAAAATTTGTTTTCCTATGGAAGAATTTGTACAACCTGAGGATGAAAGATGGAGACTCAGTAACATAGCATCTTAACACGTTCAATACTATGGTAAGTCAATTATTGTATGTTGATATTAAGATTTATGATGAAGATAAGTGTATCCGTTTATTGTGCTCTTTACTAGAATCATGGGATTGTTTGGTTGTGGCCATAGGCAGTAATGCAACTACTTTAAGTTTCAATGATCTGGTCTCATCCTTGTTGTCGGAGGAGATGAGGCAAAAAACATGGAAATCCAGAGCAAAGATGCCTTATTTATAAGAGGGTTCTCCCAGGAAAGAAATAAAAATAAGTCCTCAAGTGGGATATCTAAATATAGAGGAATATATAAATCTCCAAGAAAATTTGTAAAGGTATGTTGGAGATGTGGAAAAGAAGGGCATTACAAGAAACAATGTAGATCCAAAAGTGTTGAGAGAGGGAAGGGATTTGATGATGCCCCTTATACAGAAGAAAAAAACTTCGTGGATGAAGGAGGGGATGTGTACTTGGCTTCTTCGAGAGCACATGTAGATCATGAGGCATGGTTGGTTGACTTAGGTGCATCCTTTCATATGACTCCTCACAAGGAGTGGTTTTGTGAGTATGAAATGTATGATGGGGGTGATGTTTTTCTAGGAAATGACTCGACAACCAAAATCTTAGGACGAGTAAAATTCAAGTTAAATCTCATGGATGATAGTATTAGAACACTCCTTGGTGTTCTACACATCCTAGAATTGACCAATAATTTGATTTTTGTAAGAAAGACGAATGATGCAGGTGTAAAAATAATGTTTGAAAAGGAAACCTGAAGCATGGTTCAAGGAGAAATTGTGTTTTTGAGGGGAGTTTAGGTTGGAACTCTATATAATCTACCGGGAAGAACTATTAATGCTAGGTCTAATAGTTATGTTGTTTTTGAGATTGGCACTGAAGAATGAAAAACTCTTGCAGTTTCTGGAGAAAAGACTATGTTGTGGCATCAAAGAATGGGGAATATTGGAGAGAAGGGGCTTCACGTACTACATGGTAAAGGTATAATTGAAGGTATGTCAAATTTCTCTATGCATATTTATTTTTGTGAGCATTTCCTGTATGGGAAGAAGAATCAGGTAATATTCTCCTCTAGTGTTGTGAGGGCAGGGGGAATTTTATATTTCATGCGTAATGATGTGTTTGGACCTATGACGATTCCATCATTTGGTAAATTTGTGTACTATGTCTCATTTATAGATTAATTTTCAAGTAATACATGGATTTATTTTCTCGGGAATAAATCTGAAGTCTTTGAAAAATTAAAGAGTTTAAGGCTCGTGTGGAAAATCAAACAGAGAAGAAAATTAAGGTGTTGCGGAGGGATAATGGTGGATAATTATGCGAAATGAATTTGAGGAATTATATAATAAATGTGGTAAATAATGGAATAATAATACTCCACACACGCCTCAATAGAATGGGGTTGCAAAAAGGATGAATGGGACGTTGATTGAAAGAGCAAGGAGCATGCTTAGTGGTGCCTAGTTGGGACATGAATTATGGGCAAAGGTAGTGGACACTGCATGCTACCTGATACATCCATCACCCTCATCAACATTGGATTATATGAATCCACATAAGGTATGGATTGGTAAGAATCCTTCTCTTAAACATTTTAGGGTTTTCGTCTATGATGCTTATGTACACGTTCCAAAGGAAAATAGGAGTAAGTTGGAAAAAAAGGATGAAAAGTGTATATTTATTGGCTATAAAGATGGTCTAAAATGTTATAATCTTTAAAACCCAAAAACTAAGAAGGTAGTCTATATCCAAGATGTGGTATTTACAGAAATCAAAGATGTTTTCAAATGGAAATTCCTACCAAGAGAGAAAGAACCAAAGAAAATAGAGTTCGAATGAATCAAACTCTACAGAAGAACAATAACAAGAAGAAGAAGAGCCTCATACTCCAGTATTGAGGAGATCGATTTGGGAAATAAGACATCTGGAAAGGTATACTCCACCTACTTTTCATTCAAAATTTGGTTTGTTCATTATTGATGATTATCCTAGAAGTATTAGGGAGGAAGTGGATTCAGAGGATGGAAAACTCTAGAAAAAGGCCATGGTTGAAGAAATGGAAGCCTTGGAAAAGAATGAGGCTTGGAATCTGGTGGAGTTGTTGACTGGAATAAATTCCATTGGAAGCAAATGGGTTTTTAAGAAGAAGTTGAATGCAGAGGAAAAGTGGGGGAATACAAAGTTTGGTTAGTAGCAAAAGGTTATTCCTGAGTAGAGGGAATTGACTTTGGTTAATTTTCTCTTGTTTCCAAGTTAACTTCTATTAGATTTCTTTTGTGTATTGTTGTTTCTTTTGATTTTTAAGTAGAAGAGATGTATGTGAAGACAACATTCCTGTATGGGGATATGGAAGAATAAATCTACATGAAACAACCATAAGGCTTTGCAATAAAGGGAGAGAAAGAGTTGGTATGAAAGATAAAAAAAGGTCCCCATATGGGTTGAAGAAATCACCAATGATGTGGTATAAAATTTTTGATACTTATATATTGTGACTTGGCTTCATAAGAATCAAAACTGATCTCTCTTTGTATTTCAAATTAGTAGGTGATCATCTTATTTATTTGGTATTGTATTTTGATGATATGTTGTTGATAGGAAACAAGAAGGAAATTATCCAGGATATGAAAAATCAAATTTCCTCTAAATTTGACATGAAATATATTGGTGCTACAAATTTGATTTTGGGCATGGAAATTAAAATAAATTGGGAAAACAGAAAACTCCGGTTGAACTAGAGAAAAAATGTTTAGTCAATATTGCATAGGTTTAATATAAAGGAATCTAAACCTGCCAAGGTCTCGATTCTTGTAGGTGTAAATTTATCCATAGATCTGTGTCTGAAGAAACAGTAAGAGGAAGAGGACATGTCCCATCTTCCATATGCTAGTGCGATTGGTAGTTTTATGTATGCAATGGTTTGTACTAGATTGTACATTTCACACGCAGTGGGAGTTTTGAGTAGGTATATGTCAAAACTAGTGAATGAGCATTGGGAAACATTAAAGAGGGCTTTTTAGGTATTTGTGTGGCACTATTACTTATGGATTGTATTACCAAGGAAGACCTGGATTGGACAAAGTCTTGGACATGCATGCCTTTGTTGATGCAGACTTTGCTAGAGATATAGACCGCATGAGATCTACAAGTGAGTATGTGTTTAACCTATTTGGAGGATAAACCATTTGGATGAGAAAAATATAGTCTGTAGTGACACTCTCGACTACAAAATTTGAATACATGGTAGCCCCTCATGCAAGAAAGGAAGTAGTATGGTTACATATACCGTGTTTAGGTATTTGGTTGGTACAACAAACTATAAGGATAGATTGTAAATTCAAAGTGAAATATTACTAGCGAGGGACGTAGCTTATCATTCTAAGACAAAGGATATCAATGTTCAGTATCATTTTGTTAGAGACATGCTTGGAGAAAAGAAGGTGTTGCTAGTGAAGGTGGACACTTTGGAGAATGTTTCAAATTCATTAACATAGTCTGTGAACATAGATAAATTCTCTTGGTGTTGAGAATCAATGGGCATTTCTTCCTTGGATTGTTGATTATGAAATCTTGTGACCCCTGTATGCAAGGTAAACAACAAGTGGGATAATATTGTCTATGTGTTATATTCTTTTCACGATTTTGGGTCCTCCTATTAGGGATTTCGGGGGTGTAGCCCCCGAAAACAAATGGGGGGTTATTTGCCAAATTTTTGGGCTGTCTTTCACCTTTGGTGGGGGAGGTTTAGTGGCACATGGTATTTCAACCTTCTAATATTAGTTAAGGAATTAAGTTTGTAATCTAATCCAGCTCAATGGATTAAGGATTTTTTTTTATGCCACGAGATACTATATATTCATGTGTTATAAATAATGAATTTGGATCATGAATAATTACAAGTGAGGCTCTAAAACAGGTTGTTGGTTTTCCAAGGTAAATCTATGTGTATATGTGTGATTGTATTTTTTTTTATTTTTTTGTGTCAAGAATATGTGTGTTCTTTGCATTAATGTAAAAGGTTTAAACCTTACATTCCTTTTGTAATTCAATATATAGAAGGTCTGCAAAGTATAGTTTGAACAAGTTTGATGAAGCTCGACTTGTGAAGGACCCGGTTTCCCTTGAGGCAAGTCCTCACAAGAGACCGTTGAAACCCCCTTTTTTGTATATAATGTGAAGATAACAATGTGTTTTTAGTTCTTTTTAAAACACTACATTATCAATATATAGAAAATCATATGAATTTATTTTTATTTTTGCTATAGCATAATATAATCATTTATGATATCTTCCTAATCTATTAAAATTAGATAATGGAATTCAACCACAAATTACTCTTGTATAAAAATAAAAATAAAATTCATATTAATATATGATCAATAATATTCAAAGATATCCTTATGCATCAGTTGATTACTAGAAATGACCACATTAATAATATTGGCATGTCAATATTAGATGTATATTTAACACATTTTATAGGAAAAAACATTATTAATGTGATAAATATACACCTATTGGGGTATATGGATACATTAATATTATTAATATGGTTGTTTCTAGTTAAAAAATTAAACTAGGGTGGTGGAAGTGGGGTGAAGGGTGTTGTTGAGGAGATATTCAACTCTGTTGACTAGACCTGCGAGTCGACTATAAATAGTTGGTTGACTGTGGTAGTTGGAAATGTAAGTTGGTCAAAGTATCTGCTAACCGAACGACCCAAGAAGTTAATTAGTTACAAATGGCTAGTAACTAGACATATAGGAATATAAATAGACAAGCACAGAGAGACTTTGATAGCTCTCTGTGAGAGAGATTGTATACATTGTACTAAATTGTTATATCCCTTAATAAATACAGATTTTTGGTCTCTCACTACTTATGTATGCCTTTGCCTATATCTATATGTGTGTATATTCTATGTTTCTTATGTAAGGACTACTGATAACTCTCCCTACTTTGCCCTAGACTAAAACAATGGTTTCGTTGCCGGTAGTTCTGAACCTGGGCATGAAAAAGTATATATAAAGTTTAACCTTGCAAGACATACATGAACGGTGGGAGCGTAAGACTGAGAATTACATTAAAAATTATGCTAGAAGAAACAATATTTCACTCGTAGAAGCAAGAGCAAGGTTATTTTCAGAAACCCACAAAATATTTTGAGAAGTCATCCCTGAAGTGCTATTTCAGTACATCAACAAGTTGGGTAATGCATAATTTGACAGGAGATGAGAAACTTGGCCTCAAGATTACAAACGATGGATGAATGAATTTGCACAACTGGTTGGAGAGAGTTGTTGAAGACTATATTTCAAAGCAAGTCGTCGAATATCAAACATATCTTGATAGAATAAAAGAAAAAAATTACATCGACTTACACGATGAATTATTTTGTACTATTTTGAGACTGCTTCATAAATTACTCCTAGACAAGGGAGTCAATGACATCGTTCAATACCGGCCTCAACTAGGCACATTGTTACCAAATAGTAACTATCAAGAGAAGGACAAAGAGTGGGAAGGATTTATTGACGCAAAGTGCAAAGACACAAGACGATATTGGGATTATTTTTTGAATAAATAAACATGGCCAGTAGTACCGACTTCGAGTAAGTTGGGTGGTGATGGAGGGTCGGTCAAATTTGTAAGATTCCACAAGAAAATCATACCACAAGTTTTGATTACTGAAGTATAAATGTCGTCGAGAGGAAAGAAATCATACAAGAAATTCGTTGATATCCAGATAATAGAACGAGATAAAAGGAAAAAGGAAAGGGAATAATTTCATAACCTGTGGTACAGTCAGAATTCAAATAGAAATATGATCAGGGAGGGTCGGCCTGACAGAGAATGTGAGTAGTATGAGTCTGAAATGAATCGACCAGAGCTGGCAATAACAATAGCCGCGAAGACCCCTAAAAGAAGACAAGATGTAGAGATGATAGAGGATAGATTGAATATATATCAACTAGAAGATGAACATGAAAGCATGGATTATGAAGACTCAAGACCAATTATATGAATTTCCCCCACGCCATAAACTGTCTCGCGGATAAAAGAATTCCTCCAACAATGACTTTAGATTTATGACCAAACTGCAAAGTTATTGTACATAACCAACAAGAATGGAAACCTACGAGATGCATTCATTTTTGAGCCATAAATAAATGAAATTGACAACATGCTCCTCCAAATTAAGGATCTCACTGACTCGACCCCCTGCCAAATCTATTATCAAGAGAAGAAAGTAGTTACAATCGTGAACTGACATAACCATTGGACCGATGCTTAGTCAAATATAGAGATCGAAGTTCTTAAACTGAAGAGATAATTTCTGTAGTTAACAAGAAACAATTATTTCTGAAGTATCACCTAGTAAAATATCAACCAATAGAAAAAATGACACAAGAAAACACGACCGAGGATTCGACAACTCAGTTGAAAATTGTGGTAACTCAAAGACCACATAAATAAAATCCTTATAAAAGGAAAATAAAGATGGGGTTTAACCACATACACTTGTACGAGAGATATAAGGACCCAAAAATACATCAGTTCATGTGAGAGACATTTTGCGATGCCGCAGACATCACCAACAAAGACTAACATATGGCACAATTTTGAGCCTCCCTCCGATGTTGTGCCCTTACATGGTTTATGAGCTATACAAAAAATTAGAACCGGAAAAATTCCAACATAAAATATAGTTTTCTATCGTTTTTCAAAGTCCAAGATGTCACAGACTTGGTTGTTCAAAAGTTAAAGGAAATAAAACAATGACTAGGAGATTCAGTATGAGAGTATGATAAAATATTCAAGGATCTCTTAAGAAAATTTCCAACAAAAATCGATCAAAGCTTCCTAGTTCAGTGTTATTTCATTGGTTTATTACAACGAATACGCTCACCATTGCATTTGTACAAAATAACCACTTGCGAAGATGCATTACAAAAGGTACAACACATCTATATGGACGACGATGGGTCATCGACTGAAATATTTGAAATAAAATAGAGCATTTACAACAAACGATAAATAATATGTCCATAAGAAGAAATAAACTTTATTTCACTTCATGCTGCGAAGAAGGACATACAAAGGAAACGTGTAGCCTCAATGATCAACCACCGGCAACAACAAATGCACATAGATTACAAGCTCAAAAATATTGTAACATATGAGAAGGTTTGACAAATCATAATGTACAATATTTTCCACATAATTTGAAGAAAACTAAGTGGTGTTACATCTACGAAGCTTCTAATCACAAAACATCAGAACTCTACTTCAACGCATGAAATCAAACCAGTGTACGAACCGTCTACCACATTGAAGCCATCGACTAAGATAACAATTACAGTGAAAGGGATGACTAGTATGATCGAGGTCGAGGTCGAGGAGGCCACGGTCAATTTGGTGGTCGAGGTCGAGGTCGACCATATTGCTACAACCGTTGGAAACATAACCACATTAGTCAAGATTTCCAAATGAAAGATAGAATCGATTTGAAATTTTTCAATATATGCATCTTCAGTGACCACTCATTAGAAGAGTGCCCAATAGTACTTGATAAAATTATTACTAGAAAAAACGTAAATCTTCTACATGCAGTATCAAAAGAAGAAGTATTGAATTCAAATAACTTAAATATCATCACAAGATCTGGCGTAGGATGTGATATTAACAATGCCATATTACACAACCAACATAAATGGAAGGATAACTTGTTTCCAAATCCTTATAAAGAAGAGGAAATTATGAAGGTGTTGATAGTCAAATATGACCATGTTCAACATTCATAAATTCCCCTGGTCAGGATCCAAATTAGACCCTTATTCATTGTAAATAGTGATTCCGACTAGTTTTAGGTCCAATTACCTACAACTATCCTAATCTACAAATGAAAATTAAATCTAAAATATACACACCTTCTAATTGATTATAGATATTTTATCTTTCATTGAATATCAAACTGAAATATATATATATCTACAAGAAAAAGACTAATTCTAATTATCATAAAAATTACCCCTATGAAAAACAATTTTGTTTTCTCTTTAAGAATAAGAAGTATTTTTAATGAAAGTAAAAAATGAACTAAAGAAAATAAAACTAAAAATAAAATCTAATGCTCGGGCCCAAATTCAGATAGTATATGAATTTAAGTAAGGTAAACAATGTTATAAAGATATAGATCTTCAAAACACATGTTTGAATATATCCACTGAGGATGAATTAATACACATGTTTAAATAATTAGCACAAACTCATAATCCCAACAGTAATTCATATACATAATAACCATTGAAATGATGTGTCAAATAAAAAATGAAATTGATCTAATTTATTCGAAGTAATCAACTAAATCAATTGTAATGTCATCAACACATACTCTAGACAAGCCTTTTATTTCAAAAATGAACACTCGAATACCAGTAACAGTACCGACACGAGAACTAATAAAACATAAAACAAAAATTAGAGTTGCAACAGAATTTGAAATTTTGTAGCCACTCTTTTATTAACCAAAATTAACGAAAATAAAAACTAAACTAAAAAAATGGTAAACTCATACCAATAACTAAAACATTTTTATCACTGAGTGTTACTAGGAACAATCTTGAATTCCAAATTAACGAAAATATTAACTCCTGGTGAGTTAATGTTATCTGCTTCTTCTTTTTTTATCTTGTTTAGAGCCTGGAACCTGCCTCCTCTGGATATCCATCAAATCTTTATTTTCTAACATAAGAAGATGATTTTCTAATTCCAAATCAATTATGTTTTCCTATAGCACTGGAATCACTGAACAATATTTGTCCTTCAAGAAGGAAACTTCCATATTGGAATGAATTTTAGTTTTCTCTTCTTTTTCTTCAACAACCTTTTTAATTGGTTCTTGCAAAGAAATGTGTTGTGGGGAGGATACTTCTTGATTTGTAACTAAATCTTCATCCTCAACTTGGACAGGAGAACTAACTTTAGAATTTTTTCTAGACTTATTTCTAAGCATTCTGGATATTTTCCTTCCTTGCCTCTCGTTCATAAAATCGACTAAACTAATGGAATCATCGTTCTTTTTGGTAACAGTTGAGTCACACTCAGATGCAAGAGAGGAAACTATGGTCTTCGTGGAATCTTCGGAAGAAACCTGAGATGCTTCACTGAAAACACATGACTTTGGACAAAGGCTAAATTTTACAGCTTGACTGCGACTAAGCCTTGTAGTGTTTTGTTGTGGAGTAGAAACTTGAGGGTAAGCCAAGACAATATCTTCTACGAGATTTAGGGTTTCAACTTCAGAAAAGTGAGACTATAAATCCACCTCATAATTCTCCTGAAAATGATTTCTTTTCACAAAATTTTCCCAAGAATCACCATTATGTTCTAAATGAAATTCAATCAGAATTTTCACTAAACCGTGATTAAAAACATTTCTTTCTGAACTGAGATTCTTTCTTGGATAAAAATGTGCCATTTTAGATAGGATTTTAAGAAACAAAATCGACATGTTCAATTCATAATCCATGAATACCATTAAAAGTCAAAAGTGATAAATAAAGAAAAGGCTATATATTCCCTCATAGGTGATAAAACCCTTAATAACTCCTAACAGAAAATGCCATTTTTCCTTAATTGAAGATATGGGCATACCTTTGTAATTGTATTCTCATTCGGGAGAAACCAGGATTTCAGACCAAGGAATCTCCTTCACCCTTTTAGTCTTAGACCAATATTCCCATTTTAATGGAAATTTAATCACTTTGGATATTAGTTCTTCATTTATCTGTAACTCCATATCCCCAATTTTAGTGCGTTCACCATTAAACATGCACAAATTTTTAACCAACCAACCCTCTCAAAAGTCATAAAATAATATTCCCGAGCTTCAATAAGCTTGAATTCGGGTTCAACTCTGGAAATCATTCCCATTTTAATAGTTTACCAAACTACAGTTCAGAAAACCCTCATAAAAAACCTAACAGACTCACTCTTACAGGTAAAATAAAACAAAGCTTCAATACTTTAGTAAAAATCTTATTTCGAGGAAGAAACACCATAAACAATATTTGACCTGAGGTAATAATTCATGAATATGGTGATACAACTCAAAACTATACGTGGAGGAGAATCAAAGAACTTCAGGAAAAGAGGACTGTTCATATGTAGTTTGAAAGGACCCTGATTTAATTTTCCATTAAATTCATTTTAACTTATGATGACTAGATCAGGCATGATGTACCACAACAAAATATGAAACAACTGTTATGGATCATGGGTATCATGGGAATGCATAGTTATGACAGGCTAGGTAGGGTTTCTTAGATCGTGATCAATCATTGTTGGAACATTGGTTTATTGTTCAAGTGAAACATATTAATAAAAATCAAAACCAATAATATAATAAAAAATTGTATCTTGTGAAATAGTGTAGCTCATTGGAACTTCATTCAAGGTATGTAAATGAGAAAAAATCATAAATAACATGTGAATTAGAAACATTTGAAAGCCAAAATATTTAATCAGAACCTTTATGAAATGAAAAACATCCCAACAAGAAAATGTCATTAATGATTGAATGAAAGTTTAACGAACTTGGGAGTATGGCCAAAACTGACAAAACTGAAAATATTGTATAAGTAAAACAAATAAAAAACTTTTTATTTTATCAAAATTGAAAAAGGAAGAGTCCCAAATTTATTTATAATACATAATTTGGGAGGCTGTTGTCCGCTACAAGAGAAGGAAGTTATCATATTCTTTAAGAAAAACAATGGAGGACAAAATGAAGATATTCTCCAAGAATTTATACAACTATTACAGGAAACATTGTCAGTTGGTCAATTCTTAGAATTACTAAATATATTAAAAGAATACAAAGGAGAAAGGCCATCAAAGGATGTCAGAAAATTTTTGTATAAGAATAATGTTGGCATGTTTTACGAACATTGTAGGCTTGTCATTGATGGAAAGTACAACAACAAAGATGGCAGTAAACGTGCAAATGATTGTAGGGAGGTCATTGATGACAAGATCAGAGTAAGCATCGATGAAAAATAGGAACAAAGTAAGCTCAGGATTAATTAGCGCAGAGTCGATCGCAGTGCCTAAGCTCGGGAGGAGAAGCGTTAGTGATCGTTGGATCCCATTTAAATTCCTGAAAGAAGGAGGACCGTCAGATCTGATTGTAGACAAGAAGAATGCACATAAGAGGAGGACAGATCTCAGGCGTCAGATCTGAGCATAATTTCCAACCATCGTTGGATCAGGGAGAACCTGCACATTCATTAAAGTGCAAGGAGAAGCAGGTATACAAAATCTTGAAAGAAGGAGGATCGTCCATCTATGGGTAGGAAACGTGGACACAGATCAACATTTCACTGAATGGAAATTCAAAGGTATGAAATGCTCCAGCCTTTCACCTCTCGAACTCGTGATATGCGAAATCGTGAAATATTCTCAACCTTTAGATCGAGGCCAAATATGGACCATTGATCAGGCACAACGAAGGCTCGTGGAGTTGCAAAGTCTCGATAAAATATTGTCCGTTGATCCAAGAAGGATGCGTGGAAGAATATCAGAGCATGTCAAAGACTCCATTTCGGGGTTTCGTGAATCGCGACTTGGAGAGGCAAGAAACAATACCATAGGAATGCCGAAATCAGGAAATGCGAAATCGTGAAATGATCTGAGCTGTCAGATCAAGGATTGATTGGGACCATTGATCCCATGCCATTTTGGAGTTTCATGGATCGATAGTTGGAAGAATCAAGAACATTCACCACAGGAATGCTGAAATCATGAAATGATCTGAGCCGTTGGTTCAAAGATATCGTGAACCATTGATCCGACACCCTTCGATGTATTGGAGACTGGGATTTCAGTTACCAAGAGATGGAGAAGTCAGAGACTCTCAACATCAAAAGTCCCGAAATGTTGAAAAAATGAAATCTTGAAAAGAACTTTATGAACAAGCGCTTGGTCATGGCCATGGTCATATAGAGGAAGGATCTAGTGCAGAAAAGATCTGTTTTGGAGTTTCAGAGATCGCGACATGGACTGGTGAGACACTTGGCCACAGGAAAGCCAAAATGATGAAATATGAAATAAAGGAAAGCTTATGAAGATCATTCAATGGTGTATATGAAACTGAAGGAGATCGGAGGGCTATTGTTGCACGACACAGTGAACCTGCCAAAAACTAGTGATGAGTTCTATTAGAGGACTCGAAGACACTTCGAGGTGATTGACAGAGGAGGTGAAGAGTCTCAAGAGATCAGCTAGTAGAACAAAGACTGTTCATGGAGGCGACTGACAAGTGGATGAGCGTTGAAGTTTGTAACTGAAGAAAAAAGTATAAGCTCGAATATGCCAGAGAAGATGAAGATTCTCGACTGCCAGAGAGGCTGAGGAATCTCAGCATGACATCTAGTGATGATGAACATGTGGGAAAACTGCCAGAAAAGATGAAGGGTTACCATGATGATCAGACAGAGCACTCGAGATGTGGAAGAGATTAACGCAGTGTGAGCAGGCAGAGGCATGGTGTACATTTCATGCACAAGGTGTACAAAAGATATAAGTACATGGGACATAGAAGGGATGAGGTTGTTGTTGCTGCGGTGGGTGATGCATGCAGGAAGAAGGAGGTGAAGTGCAGGATCTGGTATGGCCAGAAGAGAAAAGGGGCATTGAATGGGAATGGTGCACAGAGCACAAAAGGAATAAGAATAGAAAGTGAAATGCATGCATGCAAGAACACTGTGAGGCAGACAGAGCAACGAAATATTGCAGAACAATGATGAGACTGGTAAGATGTTGCTAAACATTATATCACTATAATAAGTTTCAGTAACACATATTGATAATCTAGGGTGGAAGGGAGGTGCTAGGGAGGACTGGTGTCTTGAGAGGTTCAAGTGGGTGCTTGAACATAAGGAGTAGTATCTTCCTTCTAGTTGGTGCTAGAGAAACCAGGGAGTAGGTGCTTCCTTCTAGTTGGTGCTAGAGAAACCAGGGAGTTGGTGCTTCCTTCTAGTGGGTGCTAGAGAAAACAGAGAGTTGGTGCTCTCAGCAAGTTGCAGCTTACAAAAACATAGGTTGTAGCCTCACAATGAGTTGGTGCTCATATGTATGATAATGTAAAGAATGTAAATAATACTTATCATATAAAGAAGAAGAGGTTTTTACCCTGTATGGGTTTCCTCGAGAAATATCTGTCTCTGTGTTTCTCATATATGTGATTGATGTTGAATGTGACATTGTTTATTTCCCTACATTATTGTGATCATCATTGAGGGCCTTGTAAGGATTTTAAAAGAATAATAATTGTTTAAGCACGGTAACAACTGATTCACCCCCCCTCTCAGTTGTCCAACAATTGTTATCAGATTTGGCCCCTTTTATCTAAGGGTAGATCCTAGAGCTTAAACATGTCAAGCCATGAAGAAAATTCAACCAATAAGGCCCCTCTATTCAATGGAACAAACTTTGCCTTCTGGAAAGTTAGAATGAGAACCTACATAATGGCTTTAGGTGCAGATGTCTGGGATGTGGTAGATACTGGTTATGTAAAGCCAGTTGTGCTAGATAATAAGGATGAAAAACTAGAATTTAGCTTCAACACTAAGGCTATGAATTCTATCTTGAGTGGGCTTGCAGAAGCAGAATTCGTAAAAGTTATGCACCTAGGAATTGCCAAAGAAATGTGGGACAAACTCATTAACAATTATGAGGGTAATGAGAAGGTAAAGGATGCAAAGCTTCAAACCTACAAAATACAGTTTGAACAACTGAAGATGAAGGAAGATGAAACTATTGGAAAATAATTTCTGAGAGTAGAAGAAATGGTAAATGCAATGAAGGCACTTGGTGAAACAATTGAGGAACCTTCTTTAGTTCAGAAAATCTCTAGATGTCTCCCATATAGGTTCAACCCGAAGGTCTCTGCTATAGAAGAACTTAATGATCTAAAAACCTTCGAGTTTGATCAACTTCTAGGAACATTGACTGCATATGAAATGAGAATAGTTAAAGATAAACCCACCTCCAGAGAAGCATCATTTAAAGAAGACAAGAATGACGATTCTGAGCCTGATGAAATTGAAGAAAAATTTGTGAAGAGACTGAAGAAGGGATCATGCAAATACAAAGGTAAACTACCTTTCAAATGTTTCAATTGTGGTAGGATAGGTCATTTTGCAAATAAATGTCCCCACAAAGGAAAGGATCAGACATGTGATGATGAGGAGAAGTACAAACACAAAAAAATCTTTAAAGAGAAAAACTTTAAGAAGAAAAGTCTATGCATAAACAATGATGATGATCCTCTAGATGATGAAGAAAATGACTCCTCTATTGAAGATAAAATAAATGAATTCGTACTTATGGCCAAAGAGGATTATGATAATAAAAGCACAGGGAGTGATGTTAATGAAGAAGAATCCGTGGTTGACATGGAAGGAGAACTGATCAGTGCACTGGAAGAGATTGACAGACTAAGAATCAAGAACATAAAGCAAAGACAATTGCTGATACAGTTCGAGAAAGACAGTAAAAAACCTGATGAAGACCTTGTCCTACTAAAAGTAGAATTAGAAGAGGCAAATAAAATCGAAGACATTCTGAAACGACGGTTATTAGAAAAGAAGGTGAGATGTGAAGCATTAGAAGAAGAAGTAGTGAAAACTAGGAAAGAGATGGAGAAGTTTCAAGCCTTGTATAATCGGAATCTATCAAGTATCAAAGCCTCAGAAGGATTAGCCACCATCCTGAATCAACAAAGGAATCCAAAGTTGAAAACTGGTTTGGGTTATGAAGAGGGATCAAGTAGTGGCAAGCCAAGAAATGAAGAATCCATCAAGTTTTTCAAATGTACAACCAATAACAACAACAAACCTGCAGGAATAAAGGAAGACAATCAACCGCCCGGGACAAGTAAGGTAAAAGATGCCAGAAATGAATTTGTAGAACAAAGAAGTAATGTGCTCAATGTTGAAAGACGTCATCAGCCTCGAAGAAATCGATTTGCACAAAGAAGACAACCATTTCCCAGGTACAAAGAATTTTTCCATGGCTATTGTTTCTACTGTTCTAACTTTGGTCACAAAGTTGTAAATTGTCCCTTAAGACTTAGACATGAGCAATTAAGATTTCAAAGGAAAAAATACTTCCTGCAACAAAGAATGATACAGTCACGTAATAATCCTTCACAGACTGCAAATTGCCAAATTAAGTCTAGACACATACAACTAAGGAGGCCAAGAAATAATCAACAGTCAATAAGTAGACAACACTACAACAATAAGTTTGACCTATTGAATTCTACACCTGTCATAACTTTGGACATAAATCTATTGACTGACGGTTAAGGAACTATGAACCAGATTCGAAATCCCCTGCTGAAAATATCAAGTTTTGGAAGAAGAAGGAAAGTGACAAGTGTGGATTAGTATTGTCTGCTCAAAGAAAAACGAACCCTTGGTATATAAACAGTGGATGCTCCAAACACATGACGGGAGACAAAGGCAAGTTTCTATCTCTAAGTGAAAGAAAATCAGGAAATGTAACCTTTGGAAATGATGCTCTAGGGAAAATAAAGGGCAAAGGGATGGTGAGCTTAAGTAATGGAGAAGGAAAATCCGAAGATGTTCTACTTGTGGATGGGCTGAAACATAATCTGCTCAGTGTAAGTCAAATGTGTGACAAAGGATTCGAAGTGTTTTTCACGTCCAAGGACTGCAAGATAAATTATGTAAACTCAGGACAAGTGGTGGCCAAAGGCATAAGGACAAAAAATAATGTATATGTGCTGAAAGAAAATAGAGAAGAATTTCATCTAAGCAAAAATGATGAAAGCTGGTTATGGCATAGGAGACTTGAACATCTAAACTTTGACCACTTAATTAAACTCAAAAACCTCGAGGCAGTAAAAGATCTTACAAGAATATCAAAGCCCCAAGATTCAATGTGTAAACCCTGTCAAGTAGGGAAGCAAAACAACACACAATTTAAGTCCAAGAGCTTTACTTCAACAAAGAAACCACTCCAACTAGTTCATATGGATTTATGTGGACCATCAAGACAGGAAGGCACAGGGAAAGAAAACTACTTCATGTTGATTATCGATGATTACTCCAGACCTACTTGGGTTTCCTTTCTCAAAGAAAAAGTTGAAGCATTTGAGAAGTTTAAAATATTTAAGGCTTTAACAGAGACTCAAAAAGGCAAGAGGTTAAAGGCAATAAGATCAGATCGGGGAGGAGAGTTTATGTCAAGAGACTTCAAGGAATTCTGTGATGAGCATGGGATCAAGAGAGAATACACAATCCCAAGAACTCCACAACAAAATGGAGTTGTTGATAGGCAAAACAGAACAGTGCAGGAAATGGCCAGGTCGGTGATGAATGAGAAGAACATTGGTCAAATCTACTGGGTAGAAGCAATACACACATCATCCCATGTGCTTAACAAAGCCCACCTCAGACCACAAAGTGACAAGACACCTTATGAATTATGGTTTGGAGGACCTGCCTCAATCAAACACTTCAGAGTCTTTGGGAGTAAATGCGACATAAAGAATAATGATGAGAACCTCGGTAAATATGATGACAGGGATGATGAAGGTATGTTCTTAGGGTATGCTACAAATAGTAAAGGATATAGATGTTATAATAATAGGCTGCATAAAATGGTTGACTATATTGATGTAAAAATTGACGAAGGAATCCCAGCAAGAGAGGTGTACAGTAATGAGTCTTCTACAGAAGACATAGCTAAAGATGAAGATGAACAGGTCCAAGAATCAGAAAACGAAGACTCTGAATCAGATGAAGACTCAGACACTCAGATAGACTCAAATCAATAGTCAACTACAAATTCCTCCTCTAGAATCATTCAAAAGAATCATCCTGCAAGTCAAATAATTGGAGAAAAAGACAAAGGTGTACAAACCAGGAGAAAGCTAATAAAAAACACCAAACATTCTCATATAGCTTTCATATCCATGCTGGAACCCAAGAATTTTAATGAATCCAACAAAGATGACCACTGGGTTAAAGCAATGAATGAAGAACTTGATCAGATTGAGAAAAACAATATGTGGGAGATGGTTCAAAGACCTGAAGGTAAAAACGTCATTGGCTCCAAATGGATCTTTAAGAATAAGTTGAATGAGAAAGGATAAGTTATCAGGAACAAAGCAAGGTTAGTCTGTAAAGGCTATGCTAAGATAGAAGGACTAGATTTTGACGAAACATTTGTGCCCGTAGGAAGATTAGAAGCTATCAGAATGTTTCTTGCCTATGCTTGTCATAAAAGGTTTAAAGTCTATCAAATGGATGTCAAGTCAGCTTTTCTAAATGGAGATTTAGTGAAGAAGTCTATATGGAACAACCAGAGGGTTTCAAACTATCTGATAACCCTGACTTAGTATGCAAGCTGAAGAAAGATTTATATGGGTTAAAACAAGCCCCTCGAGCCTGGTATCATAGACTGGATACGTATCTCAAAGACAAAGGGTTCAAGAGAGGAACTGCTGACAACAATCTGTATATTAAAACAAAGGATAATAATTTTCTCATCGTATTGGTCTATGTAGATGACATAATCTTTTGATGTAATAAGGATTCATTGGTACAATGGTTTGCTTCTGCCATGGAGTCTAAATTTGAAATGTCTATGATAGGAGAACTGTCATTTTTTTTTGGTCTGCAAATTACTCAGAGGTCCGAAGGGATGTTCATTTCTCAAGAAAAATATCTAAGAGAAATGTTGAAAAGGTTTCAAATGGAAGATTCTAAACCTGTGGGTACACCTATGGTAACTAGATGTAAATTAAGAAAGGAT
>ML786250.1:377803-419629 GCA_009831015.1 Picea engelmannii | reverse complement strand
ACATTGATGTCAAAGGGGGAGAAAAGAACAGGGGTGCGTTTGTTGTCGTCAATGCCAAAGGGGGAGATTGTTGGCATGTTTTACAGACATTGTAGGCTTGTCATTGATGGCAAGTACAGCAGCAAAGATGGCAGAAAACGTGCAAAGGATTGTAGGGAGGTCATTGATGACAAGATCAGAGTAAGCATCGATGAAAAATAGGAACAAAGTAAGCTCAGGAGTAATTAACGCAGAGTCGATCGCAGTGCCTAAGCTCGGGAGGAGAAACGTCAGTGATCGTTGGATCCCATTTAAATTCCCAAAAGAAGGAGGACCATCAGATCTGATTGTAGAAAAGAAGAACGCTTAGAAGAGGAGGACAGATCTTAGGTGTCATATCTGAGCATAAGTTCCGACCATCATTGGATTAGGGAGAACCTGCACATTCATTAAAGTGTAAGGAGAAGCGGGTATACAAAATCCTGAAAGGAGGACCATCCATCTACGGGTAGGAAATGTGGACATAGATCAACATTTCGTTGACTGGAAAGCCAAAGGTATGAAATGCTCCAGCCTTTCACCTCTCGAACTCGCGATATGCGAAATTGAAAAATAATCTCAACCGTTAGATTGAGTCCAAATATGGACTGTTGATCAGGCACAATGAAGTCTTGATAAAATCTTGACCGTTGATCCAAGAAGGATGCATGGCAGAAGATCAGAGCAAGTCAAAGACTCCATTTTGGGGTTTCACGAATCGCGACTTGGAGAGGCAAGAAACAATACCACAAGAATGTCGAAATCGTGAAATGATCTGAGCCGTCAGATCAAGGGTTGATTGGGACTGTTGATCCCACGCCATTTCAGAGTTTCACGGATCAGTAGTTGGAAGCATCAAGAACATTCACCACAGGAATGTCGAAATCGCGATTTGCGAAATCACGAAATGATCTGAGCCATTGGTTCGAAGAGATCGTGGAACATTGATCCGACCCCCTTCGATGTATTGGAGACTAGGATTTCGGTTACCGAGAGATGGAGAAGTTAGAGAATCTCAACATCAGGAGTCCCGAAATGCTGAAAAATGAAATCTCGAAAAGCACTTTATGAACAAGCGCTTGGTCATGGCCATGGTCATATAGAGGAAGGATCTAGGGCAGAAAATCTCTATTTTGGAGTTTCGAAGATCGCGACATAGACTGGCGAGACACTTGGCCACATGAAAGCCAAAATGATGAAATACAAAATAAAGGCAAGCTTATGAAGATCATTCAATGGTGCAGATGAAACTGGAGGATATTGGAGGGCTATTGTTGCACGACACAGTGAACCTGCCAGAAACCAGTGATGAGTTCTACCAAAGGACTCGAAGACACTTCGAGGTGATTGACAGAGGAGGTGAAGAGTCTCAAGAGATCAGCCAGTAGAACAAAGACTGTTCGTGGAGGTGACTGACAAGTGGATGAGCGTTGAGGTTTGTAACTGAAGCAGAAAGTATAAGCTCGACTATGCCAGAGAAGACTAAGAGTCTCGACTGCCAGAGAGGCTGAGGAATCTCATCATGACATCCAGTGATGTTGAATGCATGGGAAAACTGCCAAAAAAGATGAAGGGTTACCATTATGATCATACATAGCACTTGAGATGTGGAAGAGATTAATGCAGTGTGAGCAGGCAGAGGCATGGTGTACATTGCATGCACAAGGTGTAAAAAAGCTATAAGTACATAGGACAGAGAAGGGATGAGGTTGTTGTTGCTATGGTGGGTGATGCATGTAGGAAGAAGGAGGTGAAGTGTAGGAGCTGGTATGGCCAGAAGAGAAAAGGGACATTGAACGGGAATGGTGCACAGAGCACAAAAGGAAGAAGAATAGAAAGTGAAATGCATGCATGCAGGAAGACTATGAGGCAGACAGAGCAATGAAATCTTGTAGAACAATGATGAGGCTGGTATGCTATTGTTAATCATTATATCACTGTAATAAGTTTCAGTAACACATATTAATAATCTAGGGTGGAAGGGAGGTTCTAGGGAGGACTGGTGTCTTGAGAGGTTCAAGTGGGTGCTTGAACACAGGGAGTAGTAGCTTCCTTCTAGTTGGTGCTAGAGAAACCAGGGAGTAGGTGCTTCCTTCTAGTTGGTGCTAGAGAAACCAGGGAGTTGGTGCTTCCTTCTAGTGGGTGTTAGAGAAAACAAAGAGTTGGTGCTCTTAGCAAGTTGCAGCTTGCAAAAAAAGAGGTTATAACCTCACAATGAGTTGTTTCTCATATGTATGATAATGTAAAGAATTTAAATAATACTTATCATATAAAGAAGAAGAGGTTTTTACCCTGTATGGGTTTCCTCGGAAAATATGGGTTTCCTCAGAAAATATCTGTCTCTGTGTTTCTCATATATGTGACTGATGTTGAATGTGCCATTGTTTATTTCCTTGCATTATTGTGATCATCATTGAGTGCCTTGTAAGGATTTTAAAAGAAGCATAATTGTTTAAGCACGGTAACAACTGATTCACCCCCCCTCTTAGTTGTCCAACACATAAACATTATGATTCACATGTTGACCTAGAAATCAATGAAGTATCGATCAAACAAGCAGTTTTCGATTTGGATCTCAAGTCAATATCCTACCACAAGAAACTTGGATAATATTAGGTCAACCTGCTCTAGTACCAACTTTTAACTATATCAAACTCGTGGCTCAAATATTGATAGAGCTCATTGGTATACTCATAAACATAGATACTCAAATAATTGATATTCTAACTCAAGTCGACTTTGAAGTCATTGACCTAGTCGAAGGGATACAACATATGCAACACTTGTCAGTTATCCATGGGGTCAGAAGATGCAAGAAAATTATATCTCTATGGAAAAAGATAGAATCAAGTTAAAAGGTGATGGGAGAAAAATAATCATTCCCTTGGATCCAAGAAAAATAAGACATGGATTAAATCATGGGATGAAGACCAAGAGTCTCGGTGGCTGTATCACATAAACAACAAATAAAGAGATTATGTATAACCGACTTCACTAGGGGAAATTTTGAGAGAATCTCCCATGTCGGTTAGAAATGACTTTGACTCTGCTCTATATAATTGGAAAATTGAGAATTACGAAGCACACATGAAACATTGTTGGTCCATTAAAATCATCCCAAATCATCTGAGAACGTGCTACTCGATCCAGGCAGTGCTAATAGTATATGAAAGGAAAATATGATATAATCCCACTCTCATACCGATCGACAACCGAATAAGAAATCCTTTACAATATAATGAATGGCATACACATGTTGAAGCGGTATCAAAATCTATAGAAACATTCACAGGCCAAGCTTCAAGATGGTGGGAAACACAATCCCCCAGATTACAAATATGGACGACTATGGCGACATACTTCATCGAACGTTTTAGAGAAAAAATATGTCCAAAGCAACTGATATCTCCATTTTCAATATTGGGCATGACCCAGTAGAGCATATCTAGTGATGTGAAAATGAATGGCGAAGGATATGTTAGAGAGACAAAATGGTATGGCCCCACATGTTTCTAAGCACGTTAGATGATATACCAAATAAATGGTATAATATTGAAGAATCTTGTAGCCATACGGTAAATTGGGAAGAAATTAAAGAAAATTTTGTGCAAGAATTTGAATTTAATGAAAAAGAAGAAAACCTGAAAGATGTAGCACAAGAAATCATAAACTTCTTAGAAAATCCAACACCCATTGCACAAAAATAAAAAGGGAAGATGAAGATGGATTTAGGATTGACATCGAATTACAATCTGGCGTTGACAAAAAATAAGGAAGTCTCAACAACAAGAAGACTCGAAATGGAAAATATAAGGTTCCCATGACAAAGATTTCAATGGAAAAAGGACCACCCAACATTGCAGAATCATGTGGAATTAGTATTCAATATAGCTACAGAACAAAAAGAAGATTAGGAACAACCCAACTTCCCAGAAATTTTCACAAAAATCAAAGAAGGGGAACGTTATCTTGACAAAGAAAAACCACCAGAATAGATCAAGACCAAAATTAAAACAAAATAATTTGACATATCAAATGATGATTGCTCAAAAATGGTTCGAATAGGTGATTATTGGATGAACAAACAAATAGCTGACATAGTCAACCTGTTAAAAGGATATCAAGATGTTTTTTCTCGCAATTACAAGAAATTGAAAGGACTTGTAGAAGAAATGGGAGAGATGAAGATTGAACTCATTCCAGGAGAAAAACCAATCAAAAAATGGCCATACAAACTAGCCCGTAAATATAATCCAATCATTCAAAAAGAGATCAGAGCAATTCTACATGAAGGTATCATTTACCCGATTGAAAAATAAGAATGGGCAATTGTAACGTCCCCGTCCACCAATCCACTTGTTGGGAAACACTACCACATGGAAACATTCTCATACTTATATATATAACATGCATGTTAAATATAATTAACAGATGTAATCAAACAATACAGAGTAAGCACATGATTACTGCTAATATACATCATCAAGGACATTAACAATAACTCATATGCGCAACATAATACATGATAACATATAAGAATCACATACATGCATTTTAATTGAGATTAAACACATGCATATACTTATCTTGAAAATGTAGTAGCTCCACCAACCACGTACAAACCTTCCACAAACCTCCCAGCCTTAGACCACACTGCTCATCACTCTCAGCAGTGGGTCACCCTCGAGATGGGACCAAGCTCCACCCAGGGCAAGGGAATCCTAGACTGGGCTGACGTTACGAAAAAATCATAGTGCAATAGGAAGGATTCTCTCCAGGAGCCTTCTTATGCCCACTACTCACAGACTCTCATTCCCCAAATGCTTATTCTACCTGGGAGAATACACCTTCACAAGAACAGTCCATTGGTGCTACACCTCCCTCTCTAGGTCTCGACAACAGGATGGATTAGGAATTATCATAGTTCTGTAGCTGGTGCTAGAATATCTCTGAGAGAAAACTCCTTCCCAACAGACTCTCTCACCTGGAGAGAGCAACTCACAGGTCTGACAACCTGCTTCTTTTACCACGGGCCTAACAACCTGGTTCTTCAACCCCCTCCTCGACTCAGCTTTAGCTAGGCGAGGACAACAACCACTATTCAACACTCATTCACACAGGGATGACAGCCACAACAACAGATGGGCATAGGTCCAAAAATGACAATGACCAGATGCTAGACATAGCATGCTCAGGAAATTTCCCCGGTGTTGGTTTCCACAGAAGACACATAATAGTTCAAAGGGTTTTTGGTTCTCAGAGTTACGTGAGGGTAAAACAACAGAGGTTCCAAAGTAGAGGCAAATGTTTTTCAGACAAAGGATCCGAAAACTGGCAGCACAGATGCAACAACGGAGGACCTGCCAAACTATCACGTTTAAGACAACTCACAACATAATGGAGGACGAACCCCCTCCACGGCTAAATATTTGGGTTAAATTTCCCGTGTCAGGGTCTACATATGTCACCCATGAGGCTGCATGCACTCCATCAACCTGTGTTCCCTTTTGCACATGTTTCCCCTTCCAGGAACTTAGGATAAAAACATGTTTTGTCACATAGCTTTTGGAATAAGAATAAATTATTATTCCCAAGGACTTAAGCCCCCAAGATTAGCCCCTAGGCTCAACACTTAGCCTCTCTTTCCAACCTTTCAACCCCTTTTCCCTTAGCCACTCTATGGAAGCTTAGTCCCCCATCACTCTTTCTTCGTGGTCGGTCTGCACACAACGATTTTTATATTTTTATTAATGTTCTTCATAATACATATACAAAAACAAGCATCCTGTCCTTAACACTTAGGCTCTCTAGCCTAATAAACACATAAGCCTACCAACTTATCAATAATTGTCTCACCAGCCTTCAAAACATGATTTACAATTCATAAACATTATTACTACAGGGCTCGTCCTTGGGGATATTACAATCCGCTCCCCTTATTTTTGCACTGTCCTCAGTGCAACTTTCACACAACATCAGTAAGATTTTCAAAATATTAAAAAATATGCAGGTATTATGCATGCATAGCATACTCATGCTCCCATGTCATGTCCTCAGGACCGTACCAGGTCCACTAGACCTTTACAAGTTCTATGGCTCGATTCCGAAGTTGTTTGCTTTTCCGTTCCAATATGCCCACATGATGCACTTGCAGAACACCTTCTTGCTCCACCTAAATCACATTCCAATCAATTACATGATTAACATCAAGTATATTTTTCTTAAGAAATGAAACATGAAACAAATTATGTACAGTCATGGATGCAGGTAATGAAAGCATATATGCAACTGGCCCAATCCTTTCTAGGATTTCAAATGGCCCACAAAACTTGGCTGCCAACTTGGCGTAGTTTCCTAGCTTTAGGGAACTTCTATTGGCTTTCATTTTCAGGAAAACATGGTCACCCACTTTAAACTCCCCGTGGGTTCTGTTTTTATCAGCATAACTTTTCTGCCTATCTTGGGCAACTTTCAAATTTTGCTTTATTTTTAGCATTTGTTCTTCCATTTCCTTGAGCAATTCTGGCCCAACTACTACCCTGTCAGCTGGATTATCCCATCTTACTGGAGTATTTCACTTTTGGCCATAAAGTGCTTCAAATGGGCTCATATTCAATGATTCTTGATACCCATTGTTGTAGGAAAATTCTACCAAGTGTAGGTAGTCTTCCCATTTCGATGGTTTGTCCATCACATACATCCTTAATGTGTCTTCTATTACTCTATTCAACCTCTATGTCTACCCATCAGACTCAGGATGATAGGTTGTACTGAAGTTCAGATTCATTCTGAATCCTTTGAATAACCCTTTCTAGAATTTCGAGGTGAATTTTGGGTCTTTGTCGGACACAATTGTCTTGGGAATTCTGTGCAATCGTGGCACCTCCTTCATAAATACGTCGACAACATCTGCTGCTTTGTGAGTAGTTTTTAACGAAATGAAATGGACATCTTTCGTAAGCTTATCCACCACCACCATGATTGAATCATGGTGCTTGCCTATGTTGGGCAATCCTGTGATGAAATCCATTGTCACCACTTCCCACTTCCACTCAGGAATGGGTAAGGGTTGCAGAAACCCTACTGGGTGCCTGTGCTCAGCTTTAACCTTCTGGCACTCCATACATCTGGCGATGTATTCATCAATCTATTTCTTCATACCTGGACAAAAGTAATGGCTCTTGACTGTTGCCACATTTTTATGATATCCAGGGTTCCCTGCATAAGGCACATTATGCATTTCACACAAAATCATAAGTTTCATGTCCTGGGCATTAGGTACATAAATTATGTTCTTGTACAGAAGTGTTCCCTCAGTTCCAAGATGATAATCTTCCAGTCCTTGCAGCGTCTTACCTTGTTGTAGCTTCGCTACCAATTCTCTGTACTTCAATTCTGTGCTTCCAGCTTCCAAAACTCTACCCTTTATATTGGTTTGATACACGATAATGGTTGTAGCATGTAATTCATGCACTCTTCTACTGAGTGCATCAACCACTTTGTTTTCCTTCCCTTTGATATGCTTGATATCAAAATCATATTCACAGAGAAAATCCAACCACGTACTCTGTATAGCATTAAAGGTTGGTTGATCAATCAAATATTTCAACCCATTGCGGTTTGTTCTCAGTTCGAATCTCCTTCCCATGAGGTAATGTCTCCATTTCCTCAGAGCATGAACGATGGCCGCTAACTCCAAATCATGAGTTGCGTAGTTCCTTTTATGCTGTTTCAAATTTCTGGATTCATAACAAATTACGAATCCATTCTGACTGAGGACTCCTCCTAGTCCTTCTTTGCATGCATATGTACACACCACAAAGTCTTCATTTGGATCTACAATCCTTAGGATTGGAGCACTAGTTACCAGTTTCTTCAATTGTTGAGATCTTTTCTCACAATCTTCTGTCCATTGAAACTTCTTCTCCTTCCTTTGCAAGGAACTGATAGGGTGAGCTATCCTTGAGAACCCTGCGATAAATATTTTTTAATAGCTAGCTAGACCCATAAAGGATATGACTTCTATCATGTTCCTTGGTGTTGACCATTCCCTGATGGCCTTAATTTTCTTAGGATCCACAACTATCCCATCCTTCGAAATAATATGCCCCAAGTAGTGTATCTCCTCCTAATAAAACGAGCACTTGCTCAACTTGGCATACAGTTGGTTCTCTCTTAACACCTGCAACACCATCCTAAAATGTTGTTCATGCTCTTTCTCTGACTTGGAATACACCAGAATGTCATCCAGGAAGACTATGACAAACTTGTCCAAATAGTCCCTGAATACACCATTCAT
Organism: Picea engelmannii; assembly: GCA_009831015.1. Lineage (NCBI taxonomy): Eukaryota > Viridiplantae > Streptophyta > Pinopsida > Pinales > Pinaceae > Picea > Picea engelmannii. Next base: position 411,312 of record ML786250.1, on the reverse strand, counting down.
CAGACACATAAAAACAACGAGTGCATTTGACAACCCAAATGGCACCACTGTGAACTCATAATGACCATACCTTGTTCTAAAGGAGGTCTTGTTGATGTCTTCATCCTTTATCCTTACCTAGTGATATCCCGACCTGAGATCTATCTTCAAAAATATCTTCACATCCTTCAACTGATCGAAGAAGTCATCAATCCTCAGTAGAGGATACTTGTTCTTTACAGTCACTTTGTTCAATTGTCTAAAATTGATACACAATCTCAACGTTCCATATTTCTTCTTCATGAGCAGAACCGGGGCTCTGCAAGGTGACACACTTGGGCGTATATAACCCTTTTTTAGAATCTCTTCAAGCGACAATTGTAGCTCTTTCAGCTCAGGCGTACTCATTCTGTAAGGAGCTTTCGACACTTGAGCTGCTGCAGGCACCAAATTTACAGAGAAGTCAATATCTCTCTTCGGAGGCAGTCCGGGTACCTCCTGAAATACATCTTCAAAATCTTTTAGTACCGCATGTTCTTTGATACCTAACACCTTATCCTTAGGTGTTTCCTTCACATGGCTACAAATAATTGACAACCTTTTTTGTAGTGCTTCTTCAGCTGCAATGCTAAGATTTTTCTGATAGCAACAACTCTGGGAATTCCTTAGATTATTTTCCAATTCCCCTCCTCATCCAGGCAAGTGAATGCCTTGTTATGACAGTCCAGGACAACATGGTTCTAGTCCAACTAGTCCATCCCAATTAAATAGTCATAAGAGCCTAAAGGCATAATGTTCAATTCAACGTTCGTGCTCAATCCATTCATGCCGACAGGACATGACTTAACCAACTCAGTGACTTTCCTCTTGGTTCCTGTGGCCAACTGCACTAACCAAAACTTTTCATGTTTTCTTCTTGATAAATGCAAACTTTCCACCACTCTAGGATCTATATAACTATGGCTAGCCCCTGAATCAATTAAAATAGTAAAGGCATGGTTGTTGATCATACCTTCTACTTCAATCATGTGCAATTGAAATTCAACTTGCTTGTTGTCCAGGGCCACATAGATCCTTGGTATTCCACTGCCCATGTCCTCCACTGTTTCAGCTTGCTGAACATTATGGATAGCTCTCACTTTCCCATTTTTGTGGGGTCAATCTTTGTACTTATGGTTTCCCTAAAAACCCCAACACTAAATGGGTGTTTGTCTTGGCCTTTGTTCCCCTACTTCAGCCATTCTTGACTCTCTAAACATTGGTTGTCCTTGAGGACTGTTTATGAAAAAGGGAGGTTTGTTTCCCTTATGCCTCTGCTCTTTCTTAAACTTTTTCTAATCATCCCAAGCCTTCCAAAAGGTAGGATTTTCTTTTTGTTGTTCATATAAGCATTTCTCCCTCCTTATCGTCTCTTCCATGGTTTTTTGGTCATCATACTGAATCTTGTCCCCAATGGAAGGTGTCAATCCACTTAGATACCTCTGAATCTTGACAGTCTCATGTTTGATGAACGAAACATACTTTAGCAATTCCAAGAACCTACGCTCATACTCATCAATGGTCATGCTACCTAGCTTGAGTTCAAATAAATCCTTCATCTTCCTGTCATATTATCTTTTAGTTAAGTATTTCTTCTCAAAATATCTCTTGAATTCTTTCCAAGTGATATCTTTCTCTCTAATGTGCTGGACCTGCACAAGCTGATCCCACCACATGGATGCTTTTCCTTTCAATTGATACATCACAATTCTTCCTTCTGCATGAGAGGAATAATTCTGTAGTTGGAAATATTTCCTCATGCCAAGAAACCATGTTTTGACATCTTCCTCCTTCTTATGTTCTCCATCAAATGTAGGAGGCTTAATCTTGTTCATCTCTCCCTTCAGTTCATCCACTCCATATCTCCCACGCTTTTTGGTAGGAGATGGGATTGAACTACTTTTTGTCCTTCTCTTGGAGCAACCTTGGGAGTGATGATGGTTTCTACCCACACTCCTTGACCTTCTTCCCTCAGAAGTCTGGTGACTCCCTGTTCCGCTCGAGTCACTCTCCTTCTCTAACTTCTTCTCTTTTCTCTCCAAACTCTTTAAAAACTTCATGTTAAATTCACCTTGTTTTTCCTGATATTTTTGAGATTTTTGCTATCTGCTCGACGAGTTTGGGCATCTTTCTGCAATTTTTCAAAGATTTTCATCATGTTTCCTTCCTTATCTATCTCTTCTCCATGCCCATTGGAGTTCGATCCTTCGAGTCCCAAGTGGACGTCCATTCCTTCTCTTTCATTTTCTGAAATGGAAGCATTCAAAGTCTCTTCCATTTATTTGCACTCTGTGGCAACTCTAAATGGTTCTGGAACTCATTAAAATTATGCAAACACAATGTGCAGACAACCATAATTTTTCGGGTCATTATTCCTTAACAAATCCCACAAAATTAATAAACAACTTGATTCAAGAAAACATTTAGTTTAAGTGAATTTTTTGAGCTCTGCTCAGCTTTGCAATACACTCAGGCCATAGCCCTTTTCCTCTGTTTCCCCAACCCCATGCGACCAAGGGTCGTGACCAAGTGATAGATCTACAAGGTTCTCTCATCGAAACTTTAGGGTCTCGGTCCTGGAGGCTCTCACACTCACTTTCATCTCCAACTCCTGACTTCCAAACTTCTGACCTTTCTCACCCTCGGGCCCACAGTACCTCTGTCACCAACCAAGGTGGTGACACGTGGTGTCCTTAAGAAGGTCCACGTTACCTCAAGTGATGCCATCTGTCCCTACTGTGTCTACTTTTTCCTTTGGGACCCACTGGAATGTGGCACACATCCCCTATGTCCTCGTCAATCCTAGTGACGTAAGCTCGACCCAATACTTTGTCTCATCAGGATTTCACGATTTTGAGCCTCGGGAGTTTGTGCATCAACACCTCCCATTCTCTCGATGGCCAAACTTCCGAAATGCCGACATTTTGGAGCTCCTAATCTGACGGTCCTGACTTCCCCACGATCTGATGACTCAGATCTCATTGGGATTTCGTGTACCGGTATTTTGTGTGTCGCGAGGTTGAAAGACCTCCCACCTTCATTCTTCTGATCACCTAAATGCCATGATTCCTCCTGGAAAATTAACGGTCTAGATCTATCCTTCATCAATGGTTGTAATCCAATTGAAAATTCACGTTTCGCGAATTCTCGCGAACTCTCCCTTTGACCATTTCAAGTCATGAGTCAGTGAAAGGCTGATCTCTCTCCACGCGTCTCTCCCGATGGATGGTTTTGATGATGTCGGGGCTTCACATGTTGCGATTTCCACACTCCTGTGCAACTCCAAAGGGTTTTAAACCTTGTGCACGTTACCTGGATCCAACGACTATTGGTCCACATGCTCAGATCTGATGGCCTATATCTGATCTCTTCTGTGCGCTCTCCTAAGTGTTTAGATGTGGATTGGATGGTCCAGATCTTCTCCACACAACTAATCTATGGCTACAGATTTATTCTACCACTATTCCTCCTAAGCTTCGTGACACAGCCAATTAACTCCTTGGCACTCAAAGACAATCTAAGGTTCGAAATTAGTCCTCCAGACACAATTTCCTCTCAGAACCTTGGGTCTAAAGACCACTTATCTGGCCCATCTAGGCTCAGCATTGAAAACATGCTATGATACCATATTGTAATGTCCTCGACCACCAATCCACTTGCTTGGAAACACTACTACACATAAACATTCTCATACTTATATATATAACATGCATATTAAATCTAATTAACAGATTTAATCAAACAATACAGAGTAAGCACATGATTACTTCTAATATACATCATCAAGGACATTAATAATAACTCATATGCGCAACATAATACATGATAACATATAAGCATCACAAACATGCATTTTAATTGAGATTAAACACATGCATATACTTATCTTGAAATTGTAGTAGATCCACCAACCACATATAGACCTTCCATGAACCTCCCAGGTTTAGACAACGTTGCTCATCACTCTTAGCAGTGGGTCACCCCCGAGCTGGGACCAAGCTCCACCCAGGGCAAGGGAATCCTAGACTGGGCTGAGGTTATGGAAAACTCACAGTGCAATAGGAAGGATTCTGTCCAGGAGCCTTCTTATGCCCATTACCCATGAACTCTCATTCCCCACATGCCTGTTCCACCCGGGAGTATACACCTTCACAAGCACAATCCATCAGTGCTACACCTCCCTCTCTGGGTCTCGACAATAGGTCGGATCAGGAATTCTCAGAGCTCCGTAGCTAGTGTTGGACTCTCTCTGAGAGAAAACTCCTTCCCAACAGACTTTCTCACCTGAAGAGAGTGGCTCACAGGTCCGACAACCTTCTTCTTCTACCATGGGCCTGACAACCCAGTTCTGCAACCCCCTCCTCGACTCATCTTTAGCTAGGTGAGGACAACAACCACTATTCAACACTCATTCACATAGGGAGGAAAGTCACAACAACAGATGGGCATAGGTCCAAAAATGGCAACGACCAGATGCTAGACACAACACGCTCAGTGAATTTCCCCGGTGTTGGGTTCCATAGAAGACACAAAACAATTCAAAGGGTTTTTGGTTCTCAGAGTTGCGTGATGGTAAAAAAACATAGGTTCCAAAGCAGAGGCAAACAATTTTCAGATAGAGGATCCAGAAACTGGCAACAGAGACGCAACAATGGAGGACCCCCCAAACTCTCACGATTCAGACAAATCACAGCAGAACGGAGGATGAAACCCCTCATGGCTCAATATTTGGGTTAAATTTCTTGTGTCAAGGCTGACACATGTCGCCCATGAGGCTGCATGCGCTCCATTAGCCCGTGTTCCCTTTTGCACACGTTTCCCCTTCCAAGAACTTAGGATAAAACATGCTTTGTCACATAGATTTTGGAATAATAATAAATTATTATTCCCAAGGACTTAAGCCCCCAAGATTAGCCCCTAGGTTCAACAATTATCCTCTCTTTCCAACCTTTTAGCCCCTTATCCCTTACCCACTCTGTGGAAGCTTAGTCCCCCATCACTCTTTCTTTGTGGTTGGTCTGCACACAACGATTTTTATATTTTTATTAATGTTCTACATAATACATATACAAAAATAGGCATCCTGGCCTTAACACTTAGGCTCTCTGGCCTAATAAACACATAAGCCAACCGGCTTATCAATACTTGGCTCACCAACCTACAAAACATTATTTACAATTCATAAACACGATTACTACAGGGATCGTCCTTGGGGATATTACAACAAGCCCCATGGTAGTGCAACCAAATAAACATGATCCCAAGAGGCTAATAATTTGTGTCGATTTCAAGGGACTCAATAAATTTATCGTGACAGATATTTTCCCTACACCCTTCGCTGATGAAATCATTAATGAAGTCACTGACCACAAATGATACTCATTTACCGATGGATTCTCAAGTTATAATTAGGTGTTGATAGGAAAATAAGATCAGCCAAAGACAACATTTGTCTCAAAATTCAGATCTTTCGCCTACAGATTCATGCCATTTGGACTGGATAATGCACCAACAATCTTCTTGAGAATAGTTGTTAAATCATTTCAAGAATATATATATATATATATATGGTTGTCTACTTTGACAACTGGATAATATACAACCTATTTAAGAATTATATACAATGGATTAGTCTTATTCTATAACAATGTAGGAAAATCCATCTATCGTTAAACATCAAGAAATGCATATTCACTACACTATTTGGAATCATGTCAGGACATGTGGTATGTAAAGACGAAGTAAAGGTCGACATGGTGAAGATTAAAATTATTCTCGACTTAAAGCCGCTTGTGAACCAAAAACGAATAAAATCTTCCTGGGGAACACTGGATACTAAAGAAAGTTTATACACCACTATTTGGACATCACATTTCCAACGGATGAAATTCTACAAAAGCAAATTCAGTTTATATGGAGATAGGATTTCCAGGAATCCTTTGAATTCCTAAAGAATAAATTGGTTGAAGCTCCAATACTAAAATATCCTGATTGGTAGAGAAAGTTTCAAGTACATGTCGATGCTTCCAATTTCATTATCGAGTTGGTCCTAACACATCCATACGATGGAAAAATATATCATCCAAACGCATACGTAAGTTGGAAATTGAACAAATCAGAAAGAAACTATTCAACCATGGAAAGAGAAGCCTGATCAATTATATTCACTCTACAAAAGTTTTGTCATTACTTACTTTCCAATCCATTCACAGTTTTTGCAAACCATCAAGCATTGAAATATTTGGTTAATAAACCAATCCACCAAGGAAAGATTTTTCGTTGGTTACTCTTATTTAAGGAGTTTGAGTTTGATGTAATCATATGACCTATAAAATAAAACGTCTGACCCGGCCACCTATCATGACTTGAAACTGGAGAAGATACAATAGGCATTGACACCGACCTCCCAGATGCACACTTATTATGAATATAAGCTACTCCTAAGGATTTAAAAGATATAGCAAATTTATTAGAAGAAGGAAAGGGTCCATAAGATCTTTCGAAAAACAAAAAGAAAGTAATATCCTTAAAATTTTCACCGTTTACAATCATAAATGGGTATTTATACAAAATGAGAATCGATGACATCCTAAGGAGATGCCTTCCTGAATATTAAAGGGAATAATTCATTGAAAAGGATCATGCGGGACTAGCTTGGGGTCGCTTCCAAGTCGACACGACATCCATAAAGATACTGCAAGCATGCCTATGGTGGTTGATTCTACATAAAGACTGTCGGGATCAAGCTAGAAAATGTGATAGTTATCAAAGGCTTGGGCAACCTATGTGGAAAAATGAAATGCCTCTCATTTCAATAAATCCGAATCAAGTATTTAAAATATGGGCCAGATACTTTGTTGGGCCCCTTTCCACAGAGGGAAAAAAGAATTGGTGCTAAGTATATCATCACTACTGTAGAAAATGTGACTAAGTGGGCAGAAGTTGAGGCAGTCGAATCATGTACTAAAGAGGTTGCAAAAAATTTGATCTATGAGAATATAATCACAAGGTTCGATGGCCCCCTTACACTAATTAGTGACCAAGGAACACACTTTGTGAATGAAACAATTAAAGTCCTTCTAGTGAAATCATATCACCCTATCCTTTGTCCTAGTCGATCACGAGACAAAGTAGACGAAGGCGTGATCGACATACCACTCCATCACCTGACCTAAGGAAACTATTGATGAAAAGACAATCAAGTTATTTGGACATATCGACATCAAGTGAGTGGGGATCAAGCGAGCACAAGAACCATCAATATCTTCCAAACAGAGTAAGGCATAACAAACTGGATGAGAACATAAGTCACTAGGAACATCCACTAAATCACACCAACAACAAAAAACTCGACGAGTTAATAATAAAAGTCACGCGACCCATATATCGACCGCACATTAATAGAGGAGATCTTGTTGGTCAAACTCAAGAAAATACCGACCAAGGAAATGTCGACGAGCGTACAAAAGGTGCATTCAATTTTTTTCAGGGAAGGACAGATGAGAATACATAAAATATTAATGATCGAGGCAATGAGGATAATCGTTGAACAACCGCGAAAGTAACCATCATTCGCATCAACACATACGATAGCCAATCAAAAGATGCTTCATTTAATGATCGATAGGGACTTGAAGGAATTCCAACCAATCAGAAATCAAGATATCCAATCATTCGACCTAATCACATCTCCATTAGTTATGACAGAAGGGCGTGAATTAAGAGAATATTTGGACACATTCAATCTAAATATTTCGATACCAGATATACAATTTGAATAAGCTTACAAATTTAACTCATTGTTATTCTCATCCCCACAGCCAAGAAAATAGCCGAGTGCAACTGCAGACTTAACTGAATTACCGAAGATCACCGATCAAGAATCATAAATGCCAAGGATGAGAGTAAATGTCACTAACTCACCAGAGGGTGCATGACCAAGACAAGTATTCGACTGAGAAATTGCAACACTGCTACAAATATGTATGTATAATATCCAACATTATAGGTTAGAACAAGCGGACTAGAGAAAACACTGGATTTTTTTTTATAGAATGGGAGATTGCGAATAGTAGTTAGAAACTCGAAATGGAATTATTGGAGAAAGCATGGATTAGAAACATACTAGGAGCCCCACAAGTTGTCGACATGGGACAATGAAAAGAAGAAGCAATGAAGTTCATCGTGAGTCGGTACCACCAAGGATATCTATGGCTAGATAATCCCATATCAATAACGGGGGGACTCATTCACCATATTACTGGCCTTCCGAAGATAGGGACAAAGGTACCAAATTCATTTGGAACCAATGATTGGATTCATTTCTTTAAAGGATTAGAAACAACCAAGAACATTAAGGGATTTCTCATTAACAAAATCACTAACCCAAAGGCCCATTGGACTGCAGTAATTGTGTCTTTGTGCTTCACACCAACAATACGAGCATAAGATGTGAAAATTATGATGGTCGAATCAATAGGCCATGTCTATGAGAATGCTAAAGGATTCAATCAGTGAAAGCACTTGGCCGACATAATAATAACCAACTGTAAAGAGTGCCAAGAATTTGGTAAGGCCATAAAATTCCCATCCCTGCTAACTCAGATAGCAATGGAGAAATTTGGTCTTGTCGGAGAAGTAACATTTACAGTAAATAAATTTCCGACAGTTGAGAAGTATAGAATCTTCTCATCCAATCAAACATGCACTTCTAGTCTTTTTCCTTCCCAAGAAATGTTCTGACTATGGGTCGGAAGCCTAAAAGAAATCTCTCACAAATGGCGGGTCGAGCAATTAGTTCATTGGGAACTACCGCAACCTTTCCACACTCAGCTTGAGCTTGACTATACGAAGCTATGGTGTGGAGTCGAGTCGGACCCAAAACCAAAAGAGTTGCATTATTAACCGATGACGGAGGAAATATTTATGGAGCTTGAGAGACAAATAAATCAGAAGATAGAAATCTCACCCGAAGCACAAAAATATGGGGTACCTGTAATACTTCCTCTAACTGACGGAGAGAAGGAAGAAGAAAGGGAATCATAGTTGTACATAACCCCCTTTGTCGAAGATTTGCAAGTTGTAGTGCACAACCCTACAATCCCATCTCCAGGGAAATGAAAGAAAATGACCAAAAATTAAAAGGGAAAAAGGTTGTTGTGGAGGAAGAGTTAGTAATCGACACAAAAGAAATCTGGATGGAAACCTTCCAATCAAATGAAGGCATCAACTTCGATGACCTGGAAGTCCAAGAAAAAATGTCAAGCATTCTGACCAAGATTGCCGAAAAAATAAAGAAAAATCTACAAGATATTAATACCATGAAAATAATCTATAGTTCGTCGGTAGGACCGGGGATGAAAGAGGCCATGCAAAAATCCAAGGAACAAAAGCAACAAGTAAATCAAATAAGGAGTACAATTTGGAAAATCAAGACAAGAGAAAAAAAAATACAGAAAATTTGGAAGCTAATACTACCATCGTCAGGCCGACATAGGTCACAATGGGAGATAAGGCTGAGAACAACAGTAGGAAAGAAAAAGATGGTCGACACAACAATCAACTTAACTAGAGAATCACCTCTGACTAAACCACTAGTCATAATATACAAATGACGAGCAAAGAAAAAGAAAAGACAACTTATAATTGATGAGTTGTCGGAAACAACTGCATCCAACCGACCAATGGAGTCAAATGACGAAGATATTGAGATAGTCTCAACACAGTAGAAACAATTTGTTGATGGGTTACCGATCGAATTGACTCATCCCGCTGAGTCGGTACAATTGGTCATTGAAGTACCAATTCCAACAACTGGCATATTTGAATCGATGCAACAACACAAGTTAGTCATCCATGTACAATACCAATGTGTTCATCCATCTGTAGTTGTGGAGAAGTGGACCATCCAAAATGAAGCTAACCTAGAGGTGGGGGAAAGACAACAAATTGATACCCCTTGACATAATTATAATCAGGAGTCAGGGATAAACATCGAAATATCGGGCATACCGACAGAGAATATAGAAAATTAGTGGACTGAGGTAAACTCTCCCGAGATTCACCCTATAGGCCCTGACAACAAAGCAAAAAAAAGAGTAAACGACCCAGTAGAACATCTCGCTTCCTCAAAATCATCCTTCAGTACAACATCAGAGCATCCCATCCACACATCATACAATATCATCCCAGGACAAGGATGGACAGTCAGCAAAGTCTGGACAAAAAATAAATAATAAAAAGTCATTAAATATCAAGTTTAGAATGTATCGACCATCCATCCCATCTGGTTCCACTTTCGAGGCCACAATCGACTCGACCATTATTTCTGACCAATACCTCTTCGACTTACACAAAATCATTTCAAGAGAATCAATGAGGAGGTGGAAAAAAGTGATTAAAGAAGGAAGTCTGGTAGAGAACTTAAAATAATATCAAAGGAACATGTTATAGGAATGCAGAGAAGAAGTTAGGTAACATGAGGGGACAAAGCAGATTCCAGAGATACAAAACTGTTTAGAAGGGTTTAAAGAATTGATTGGAAGGATAATCAAAATCAGTACAGGACACCAACAACATGCAACAAGACTTCAAAAATAAAAAGAGGAGGCAAAACAACAAATCATCCTAGCATCCAAGGAGATTCAAAAGACTCAAGAATAGATAACCACAACCCTAGAAGAAAAACATAATAACCTTAAAGGATTCAGAAAAAACTTGGATAAAATTGCTAAACAAGTTGTATTGCTACACTCTGTGGTAAGCGACTGGCCAAATAACTTTTCATATGCCTTCAACAAATATATGATACAAAGAGATGAAGTTGATAGTGTATAAAGAACACAAAATTTTACCATTGACAAAAAAATCAAAGAAGCCCTCACGATGCAACTAAGGAAGGAAAAAGGCAATAGAGCTACAATTTTCACAACAAGAGCATGAATAACAGATGGAGGGGAAAAAAGAACAATTAGAAACCGATCCATCAGTTAGTCATCTCACTCAACTCAAAGTTAAGATGTAGGATACTGAGCAACAACTCGATCCAGAGTCAGCCTTAGTTCAGACAACAAGGATAGTAGAAAAAGCCGACATGCTCGCCCAAATGAAATTTTCAATCTTAGAAGCATAAAAAGAAATCAACACATGGTGTGACTTTGTACATCAATTGAATCATTCATCCCCCAGTATCATGCAGACCGCCTCCAGATTCACCACTGAAACTGAAAAGGAAAATGTAGTCAAATTAACCAGTGGCGGAATTCTAGGAGAACCAGAGAGGTTGGATGTAGCACCTTGAGTTGGTCATGCACGTGGAAATTTTATCCCCTTCTACTTCAATTTTTCTTCTTCTTTCCATCTTCTACTTCTCAATATTGTAATCAAGTTTTGAAAAAGTTGATTTTTATACTCCCCTATTGCTCGGGACGAACAAGGAATTTAGGTGGGGGAAGATGTTGTAGGGGATAGTCGAATTCGTCAACTAGACCCCCCACTCGATTAGAAATAATCGGTTGATTGTGGTAGTCAGAAATGTAAGTCGGTCGAAGTATTTGCTAACCGACCTATCGAGGTAGTTAAGTAGTTACAACTACCTGGTAACTAAACATATAGGAATATAAATAGACAAGCACAAAGAGACTTTGATAGCTCTGTGTGAGAGATTGTATACATTGTACTACATTGTTATATCCTTTAATAAATACAGATATTTTGGCTCTCGAGTCTCACTAGTTATGTATGTATTTTCCTATATATGTATGTGTGTATATTCTATGCTTCTTATGTAAGGACTATTGGTAACTCTCCCTACTTTCCCCTTGAAAATGGAAGAGGGTGGAAAAAGGCACATGGTGATAATGGCTAGGAATAAATTCAATTCATTGAATTAGATCTCAACTCATTACAAAATCCACATGTTTTTCCTAGATTCATTGTAATTTTGTTTTGATCATTATCCTGTTCAAAAGAGGTTGTCGTTTCTAATTTTACAAAATTAAATCTTCAAAGTACTTTTTTATGGGTTTTCTAGTGTCCTCTAACACAAACCATGGAGAAATCAGGCTATGTCGGCTTGGTTGGCCATGGTAGAAAAGGGGCTCTGAATCTGTTACTGGCAAACATTATGTTCCACTCTATTCATATGCATAAACCCTCTAACACCGTTGAATTTTCCTCATTATAATTTTTTTATTACTTGGGCATTCATACTTGGAAGACAAGACCCATATTAGGTGCCTTAACTTCAACAAAATTAATTTTTTTATCAATAATCAAATTGTACATCAATACATTAGGCCAAGGTTTGGATCATTATTTGACCTCTACTAACATTGGATTTATACTATTTAAGAAATATTATATTATCCATCATAAGGGGATTGTTCCTTTTACCAAGGTTTTGATGTTATCCAGCAAGTGCATTCAGGAACATGAAACAATGCAACATTTTGTTTAGGAATTTTACCATTGTTGAATTAAAATGTCTTGAGTGTCAATCTTGTCATCCTTAAGATCAGACACTAACCATTATGGTTACACGCATAATTTTATGCCCAAAGGGATTAGATTCATTGATGACAAATGAATAGTTTTTCTTGTTATTAACCATGACGTACCAATGCAGCTAGAAACTACCTCCAACGCAACTAGAAAACTAATTCCATCATATAATTTGGTTGTAATGGACAATTTGGTAGAAAGAGAGTGACAATCAACTTTTTAAGAATAGTGATAATGATGATAGAATGTTGCAAGACATCCACATATTCTCTAATGTTGTAATTGAAGAATTTCCATCAAATATTGTTGGATCAACATGAATATATTATAGAGAAACCACATCTATATGCTATTCTACATGCAATCAAAGGAGGATTTTAGTATTTTATATTTATGGTTGATTACTCTTCATCCCTCTTGATTTTGAAATTTGTTAACAATTATTCTATGTGGTGGAGTAATTTTTATTTCAGTGAAGTTTATGGACTAGATAACTTTTCTCTAATATTATATGAGATAAATTCATTTGAACCTCTCTTCATACTTTGTATTGTGCGAGATTTTTGTATTTGAATGTTATTCATATTTTGGATGTTTAAATAACGAATTATGGATGCCAATTTCAAAGGTTATTCAGGAAATTCTTTATGTAAAAGAGCTAGTATTATTTGACAAAAAGTAAAGGACACATCATGTAGAGCTATTATCGAATCGAGCCTATCAATATTGGTTAATACACTCCAATATTTTTGGTAGACTATGGCCTTTATCCAATATGTGTTATGCAATTCCTAATCCAATTCAAATGACTTGTACAATACTAAAATGAAATAGTTATTTTATTGTTAAACTTTGGGGTTTGATGAGGCACGAGGATTTGACACTGGTTTAGTTTTGTGTATATAGTGATATTTTTTAGGCTTAAAAATTGGGCATATAAGGTATGATTAGAGGTTGTATTACATGATTATTATTTTCAATTTTGCAAAGTGTGTATTTTAGGAAACACAATGTATATTTCTTATTTCAAGCAGAAATCAAAGTATGCATAGTGTTTGTCTTGTGTGTGCACTTTGAGGAAGGCTCTTTTTTATCCTCATTTAAAATAATAATAATAAGCAAAACTCTTCCATCATCGTTGTGATATGGCATTCTTCCATTTATAAGTGCTTCTCATACTTTTTCGGAAGTACAAAATTAATTGTCTCTTAGCATTTTTGCATATAACAATAAAAATAGAAAATACATATAAAATGGTTTCTTCATTCCTTTTTAACCATTTTAAATAGTTGATCCCCTCAATCCTATAGGATAAACATAAATTGATATTTCAATCATTGAGAGCATAGTACTTCCCTCCTCTTCAAATCTAAAAAGGCCATATTGTAGAATAAGATCTTGTTTTGAGAATTCATTTATCTTCGTATTTAGTTCCATATAAATATGTTGGAAAAAGTGTTTTTGTGGATTTATCTTTCAGATCTCTAATTATTTCCATAATTGGAATCAAAAACATATTTTGCAAATTGTTTTACCATTACTCCAATCAATGACTTACTTAGAGTCTGCTAAAATATGGATTTTAGCAATTCCTTTCACCGCAACTATTCTCAATAGTGTCCATAAAGCATTCAAATTTGTGCAATTGTTGGTACCTTCCCCTAGTGTAGCTTTGAAAAATATAACATGATTTTCTCATAAGAATAAAGCTCATGCAATGTTGTGGCCGGAACAACCCCCCTTTACTTTCACTTTTACAAGTAAAAGGAAATGCCCCCCCTACTAAAATTTGAACTCTAATGCCTAATCCTCTACTACTTGAGCCTACCTTGAGGTAGTTGGGTATTTGGTATTTATTGATGATTTCCTTTGAGGAGTTTTGTTCTTGAGGATTTTTTGAATGGATAACTTTTTTTTTGTGAATTATGGAACTATTCTATTAAAAATATAGTAAAAATACAATCAGAAAGTTGTGGTGTTTATCCCTATGAATGGACAAAACTAAGGTCTGCCCTTATTGGGAAACCAGGTTGGAAAAATAAATGATCACCATGCATTCCTTTTGGAGGGAAATCAGGCTTACAAAAATAATGAGAGTGATTGTCTATTTGATTACTTTCGTAAGACCAAAAAACTAAAAAAGCATGATTGAAAAAAACTGAAAAAACAACATAAGCCTGGGAATCATGTATCCTTGTCAGTCACGGTTGGAGGGTCATTTAGAGGAATCTCTTCTACAATGGGGCATCCATCAAAGTCATTGTCATTGTCACCAGAGGAGGTGGAGATCTCTGAGCTTTGTTCCTTGACTGGGAGGCCTGCGCTCTTGATAAAGGGAGCCATCAACGAATTATGTGTGTCTGGAGTAGTCTCAGTGGTTGGTTTGCCGGAATTCTCCTGAGGAGTCGAGGGGCTAGGGTGGGCCGTAGTAGAAAAAGGATGGGTGTCGGGGGAGGGAGGAGTTGAAATAGAAGGGCGAGCGATGGGGAAGTGGGGTGAGAGAGGCAAACTATGCGGGCTTTGAATGAAGACACCAACGAGGTTGAGGAGGGTACGGGCGATCAGGTTTTTTACCACTCAGTAGTTGCGACAGTGTCTAGAGGTGCATCAGGAGGCTGGGAGAGAGCCTGAAAATTCCTCTTCCCAATCGTCTAGGAGTTTTCGAAGAGATTTGGGTACAGAGTGGTCGTAGCCATCCTGGTTGGCCATGATGGGTGGGGGAGGAGTTGTGGATGCACACCTGTTGTGACCACTTTGCCTCGAGGTGGGGGTGGCATTCTTGCGGGGAGGCATGAGTAAGAGATTTTTCTTGTAGGGCACTGTGAGGGGGGAGAGCCACCACCTTTTGTAGAGCACATAGATCTCCCACCTGCAAAGAATAAAGAACCAGTGCTTGCAGGAAATAGTGGAGGAATGATAGGAAGGGTTGAGGATATTGGAGTGATAAGCGTCATGTGGAGGGGGGGTCAAATCGATAGCCTCCAATGCTACCATCCTTTGCATGCACGTGGACTGGTGCAACGTACTGAAGCCATGCAGGTGTGGAGAAAGAGTCATTGGCAGAGTAATGGAGTGACGTCTCGAGATGGGAGGGTGTTTAATTCACATGAGGGGGGTGAGGTGAAGTGCACCAAGGAATTGGTTCACATGCTAAGGGGTTTCAAGGTTCCTGCTAAGTGGACATGGGTGACACTTGCATCCAAGATTAAAATTAAAGGACATGGGGGTGGGATTTAATCCACTTATGTCTGCACAGGTCACAATATCATTTTTATTATAATATCTATGGGTGAAACCACATGTTCGATCACTACCTCAAGGTGCCTCCATGGCTCCAGTTTAGGCCCTCACGAGAATTGAACCTTTCCCAACAATGAAAAACTCCTCGCTTTTCACCATTGGATCCAACCCCTTTGGGATCAATTTGAAGGACATGGGGGTGGGATTTGATCCACTTATGTGTGCACAGGTCACAATACCATTCAATATAGTATCTCTGGGTGCAACCACACGTTTGACCGCTACCTCAAGGTGCCCCCATGACTCTAGGTAAGGCCCTCACTAGAATTGAACCTTGCCCAATGGTGAATAACTCCTCTTTTTCCAACATTAGATCCAACCCCTTTGGGTTCTGAATGGATAACTTAAATGAAGAACACATTTGCATTATGCATCCTCTTGCTTGCATGTTGTGCCTAATGTATTCAAATTTATGCTCTCATATGTTGATCATACTCTTTGGTTTTGAACACCTAGCTTGAATCATTAATCCTTTCTATGAATTTGAGACCTGATACTTGCAACTTTTAGGACACTTATCTAAAACATATGAGATCATGAATGATTATCTTTGAACAAATCCAACACTCATTCATAAATTTATTGAAGGGGAAAAATGTGATGTTTATGGTATAATGGAAAGTGTCTTCTTATTCACATAACTGATCTCATCTTTTTTCTAGTTCTAGGAGAAACTTTGCAAGACAACTTCCTTTACATGACCATTCTAGCCTTGAAATGCAGGTGGGAAATCCCTTGATCTTCTTCCTCTTGCCTAGAATTCTCTCTATACAAATCTTGTCTATCATTTGAATCCCATAGTTATCATTATGAACTAAGCCTTGTATTTCCCAATCCTCAACCAGATTGATTTTTAATCACTGTTGCATTGATGAGGATGGAACCTTGATACTTACCAGGTTCTCCCTAATAAGGAAGTAGATTCACCATTTCTTAAATTTTCCCTGAGGTCCAAATCTCACAAGTCTATCGAATCCACCTCTCACATAGTCCTATCCCACACACTCATTAGATTTACTTTATCAGGAATACATGTTTGGAGTTTTGAGTGTGCATTGTCTTAAGACTGGTTCGAAGACTTAAGGTCAAAATCCTATCAGGCTCCCCTCATCGAGTTTGTCTCATCGGGTTGCCCGAGTGAAGTCTCTTGTGATATTCCCGAGGTTTGAAAGATGTGAACTTCTTTAGATTGATCTTTATCGGGTTCTTATTTCGACCTCCCCTCCCTCCAAAAACCCAAGCCTAAATACCTATCAAACTTCGTGGATGTGTAACCATGTCATATCATCACCCAATTCTTGCTCACCGCTTGTCGTAATCAATCTGATGCATCATGTCTTGGCGTGGGAACCTATTCCTTGATTTAGTCGTATTTCATCTCCTTGCAATCTTACCGGGTATGCCCCCTGATATTTTTAGCTTAACTGGATTGACATGTATCATGTTCCCAACTAGTATCGATCTCATTTTATCATATGAGTCTCTCTTTGTGATGTTAATATATATCATGATGTGTCATCTTTTTACCCTTGGTCACTTGTTATCTGTCGTATATGAATTTGAGCGTTCATGATCTCCATACGGCATACCTACCAACTCGACACACGGTTACTTGAAATACATTGTACACCTTGCTCCCCTTTTTGGTCCCCACGTGTGAAACCTTGAATGGCATGGAACCCTAACTCATGTTTAACTTGGACTCATTTTCCTAACTTTTGTATATAATTTGTATAGTTTTATTTTATTTCTAATTTTTGTTTATTTATTTATTTTTATTTATTATTATGTATTTATTTATTTTCATTTGTAATTTTCCCATGGTTTTGATTCCACGTAGTTTTTACAAGTTTACAATGGTTTTCCCACAAATTACCCTTGGTATTTATTTTACACGAAAACAAAAACAATTTTACTTTAAAAATAATTTTACATGGGTAAAATTATTTCTATGTGGGAATTTTTTTGTTTTGCATGGTGCATTTTGCCTAAAACCCTAATGTATAGTTTTTATATGTACATTCTCATTATTTTTCTTATTTCTTATCTTTTATTTATTTTTCATTTTAATTTAATTTTTGTTTTTCCCATTCTACTCCTAAGTCCTAGGTTGTAAACTTAGATACAATTTGACTCTTATATATATATATATATATATATATATATATATATATATATATATATATATATATATATATATATATATATATATATATCTTATTTCTTATCTTTTATCTATTTTTCATTTTAATTTAATTTTTGTTTTTCCCATTCTTCTCCTAAGTCCTAGGTTGTATATTTCTATGTTATTTTTCTTATTTAATTTCATTTAGTTTCATTTAATTTTTAACTTGATTTTTTCATTTCCCCCCCCTCACCCATTGGTCTTTGACTAAATGTTTGGTCTTCAATTCATGGCAAATTCCCATTGGGAATTACCGTTAGGACATACATCCCTTATCTCTCGGAATCCCCTCCTCCCATTCTCCTGAATTCCTTGGAATAACCTTAGGTTATTATTTTAATACTTCCATATTAATCTCATCAAAGCTCACCCTTTAGACTACACTTATCACCCATTAGGTTTGACCTCCCTGACATCGAAATCTGATTAGGATATTGGGCATGTATCCATAGAAATGTTACCATTGAAGAGAATTAACCAAGGACATTGAAATTACTAGCCATCGAAAAGTTTACCTCATTATAACTTAATCCCATTAGACTCCACTTATCACTCATTAGGTTTGACCTCCTCAACAATCGAACTTCGATTAGGCTATTGGGAATGTATCCATCAAAATGTTACCATTGAAGAGAATTAACCAAGGCCATCGGGATTGCATTTTAATCTTCCTTCACCTTGCCGACCATGGGACCCTGATAGCCTATCAGGCTTGAGCCATAAGAAATGAACCTTAGAATTATTATTATTTATAATAATGGATATATTTTGGTTTTTATTATTTTATTAATTGATGATTTCATGTGGGTTGGGGAGTAATTTTATTATTTTATTTATTAATTTTGATTTTACACATATTGTTTTAGTTAATTCTATTATTTTCCTATTTTTACTACGGTAATTGACCAAAATTACAGCACGATCCCTAGGTCATATGCCTCCTCTAAGTTCTTACAAAAATAAAGTAAATGGGATAAAAACTATATAAACCATTCAATGTTGATTACCTCGTGCATGTTGTATATTGATTTTCGAGTTGAAGATCAATTGTCTAGATTCACCCACAAGTAGATCAAGGGTTGTTGAGAATCGAACTTAAAATGAACATATCTTGATCTACATGAGTTAGAATCGGGTCTAGGATACCTCATTGGAAAGGTATTGAGCAAGAGAATGCATTGGAAGAGGACTTCAAGCTAATCAAATGATAAAAATTCCCCAAAAATGCAAAGAATAGAAGTGCACAAATTTAATGGAAAACTCATTGTTCAATGTTCATATGAACATATCTTGAGCTCCCGAAGATGAAATCAGGACCAGGATAGCTCATCAGAAATATAATAGAGAGAAGAACATGATGGAATATTAAATATTAACTGGTTTATGCTAGAAATTCTTATTAAAATCAGAAAACAAAAGAGTCTTAAATTTAATTAGAAAATGGGTTGTGTAATGTCCAGGTAGTCATATATGGAGCTACAAGAGTCGAAATCGGACTTGAAAGAGAACATTAGAAAGATGAAATAGAGAAGAAGAATTTGGAGTGATATTATTCATAATATTGACACTAGAAGTGCTTATAAAAAATCGAAGAACAAAATAGGACACCAACGAATAGAGTTAATGATATTTTTAAAAATATCACTCATGAACAACAAATAAAACAAAAATAACTACTCAATGGTCTCTTCAACTTCCATTTATAATGTTTATCTATTCATTTATGAAAATGTAAGATAAATTTGAAATGTAAAATGACAAAACAAAGGGAAATGAAATGAGCAGTCACAAGAACCGAGGAGTCTCTCTTATCTTATAAAAGAGAACTCGTTGAATGTAGTAGGATACTTTTTCCCATTGTATATACTAAGAATACTTTTATTTCTAGATACATGAAGAGTGGAAGGGGTTTTGAAATCATTGTTGTCAAATGCGTTTGGTATTACTCCACTAATGTGTTTGTTATTCAATTTTTTCCGAGTGTTGATCATATGAACTATTTTTATGCTTAGTATTTGGAATTCGTATGCTTTTGTGATCTCTTCTAATAGAAGGATATGTTATAGGTCTTATTTGCAACTATTTGTGATAATATCTGCAATATTATATTTTTTTAAATATTATTGACTTCCATGAACTATTTATACTATCAAAAATATCATTTTAAACTATATTCATCTATTAGTTTTGCTCATGCGCAAGATATTTTAGAAGTAGTTAGATTAGATTAGTTTGGTTTTGTTTTAAGAGTATATTTATAATTAATCAGAATTCTTTGGGGGAGAATCTATTGTCTTTCCCTCTTTTCTTCTTTTTATTCTTAGTAGCAACCAAGACCACATACTAGTTGAAAATGCTACCCCAAATGACAATAGGTCTCATTGGGACCTTCCATAGAGTGTTCTTCCTTACCTGCTTGATACACCATTTAGACCCGTCAATAGAAATGGTGGTATAAGGAGGGTTAGATGACAAGATGAACTTGTGGAGTCATTTTTATTGATTCTTTTAATTTGTAAATGGCCCCATCCCATAACCATTTATGGATTTTATTTTTATTTTTAGGTATTGTAACTCTTAAAACTTCTAGAAATATTTTTTTATCTCTTGTCTCAATTTAAATTTGATGGAAATGGTGAAACCTATGCATCTGAACATGCTTTTCAATTCTGGAAATTTTGTTGTTCTCAAAATATTTCTTATGAAAGTATCATTTGTAGGTTGTTCACTCTCACTTTTGCAAGTCAGGTCAATAGTTGGTCTAAGACTTTTCATGTTTCTTCTATTC
Organism: Picea engelmannii; assembly: GCA_009831015.1. Lineage (NCBI taxonomy): Eukaryota > Viridiplantae > Streptophyta > Pinopsida > Pinales > Pinaceae > Picea > Picea engelmannii. The sequence goes on along the minus strand of ML786250.1, from coordinate 390,520 downwards.
ACACATGGGAGTAGTTTATGCCTCAATTTTGGCATGATTTTGAGAATTATGATTATGATTATTTGTGTGTAGAGATATAGAAGCTTAGGAAAAACAAAGTGAACCTCTTGAATATTTTATTATTAGATTTATGCATCTTTTCTATAGATTTCCTTTGGATGATAGGCCCTCTGTCAATGATTTGTTTCTCCATTTAATTTCTCTTAATAATGAAACATATCAGCTAGTAGAAGAAGAATATAAATGATGTCTTAATGTTCCTTTACATGTTGATTTGGATTTACATGAAAATTTTGAAATAATAATGATTTACTTGGATTCAATATGTTTGGATCTTTGTTTACTATGAGGGATATAGATCCAAGAGATAATTATTTTTTGAGAGAAGCATATGTATCCTCTCACTAATCCATCCTCCCCTTCTTTCCTTGTGATGAAAAGGAAACCTCTTGGGTAGTAAATTTGAGTTCTTATTTTTTTTGTAGTTGACCAAGAGGAGGGTTTTTCTACTGATAATGGGACACTTCAGGTCACACCAATGGTTATGTCAAGTTCTCATTATCCTATCTCATCTTTTCCATCACAAGAAATGGAGGAGGAAGCCAGGGAGAAAAACATGAATGTTTATCATCCTATTAATGAAGAAAATATACACACATAACATGAAATCTTCCTCACACATGGATAAAGTGGAATTAATTTATGCTTATTTAGATAGTTTTGTTGTTATAAATTCTCCTAGTTTAACTAAGTTATATCAAAAAGATTTTTGTATTGTTGTCGAATCATTTCTTGAACCTTCTTATTCTAAAAATTCTTATCATTTGATCTTCTCTTCTAACCATGAGTATGTTTTGAAAGATATTTCAAATTCTCATAATGTGTAGGATAAAAAAACACACATTGATCATTCACTCTAGGAGAAGAAATAAACATACAAGGCATAACACTTTTAACACACCAATCCACTTTTTGTTTGGAAGAGGAAAATAGTGTCAAGGAATAAGGTGTTGATTGTGAAAACATTTCTAGTGTGGAGCTAACCGATTCACAATCATTCAACAATGTGATTAAGAAAGAGGAGCTACCATTCAAAGAATCACCTTTTGGAAATCTTTGTTATTCAAGAGAGGATTTTCATTCTCTTAATTCTTCTAAGTACTAATTTTTGTATCATGATCTCTTAAATTGTTTGACCTTGTAGGAAGCCACCCATAATCCTATTCAAATAAACTCAATGAGGCCAACCCATTTTGAATTAATTGATGGTGGTAATGTGCATATGGAATATATAGAGGATAAGGCCCCTTCCTATGAAATTATTAATTTTATGCCTTATCAACCTTCTTCATGGGATGAAGGAAATGTTGTAGAAAATGTATATAAGACCATGTCTTCTTCTATTTCATCTTCATTTTTTATTAATAGAGAATCTTCTTGTTCAAGTAACCCTTTAGTTGATATTGTTGATACTAGTGGGTTTCACCATTGTCTTAAATATTTTCCTTATACCATGGTGGGTTCTAGTCCATATATATTATTTGATTCCACTAATTTATCTCAAGTTGATGGTTGCTTGAAGTATGAGCGTAGGGAGGCTTTCTAAAACAATGAGGCACTTTGGTCTACGCCGATGGTTATACCAGGCCCTCATTTTCTTGGATTATCTTCAGGGATTAACAAGCATATCAACACAAAGATTCTCTCACCAAGTACACTTCACACAGATTCTATTCATGGTTCTCATTTGGTATGTTACTTTCCTGTGAACTCCCTCCATCAATTCTAGGTTAGTCATGGTATATTTCTAATAGAATTGAAGCATGGTTGGGGGAATATTATTCAGCTAGTGTTCCCATGAATTATTACAATCACATATTTAATATGGTGGAAAGAGTTTTTCATGTTTTAATTTTTCCTATTTTTAGTCTATTTTTATTCCAAGTTCTCCTGCTAATCTTTTATGATGAACATGTGTTTGTAGACTTGGAATTACATGGTTGGATACACTGATATTATGACTTCACTTAGTTGATTATGTTTCGCCCATTGTAGTGTAGGATAGGAGTAGGGTAGAATAGGCTAGTTTATTTTCTTTGCATAGTATCAGTTTTGTTTTCTATGTTTTAATTAGTCTTCTTGTTTACTTTTCTTTTTATTACTATTGGCTTATCAGTAAATGGATTTCTCAGTAGAGGTGGAAAGAAATGGAAGGATTGCATGCTAATTTTTCCCCTTGAGTGGATCTTCGAATAAGCACAAAAATTGATATGGGAAAAAATGTTTTATTTTCATTCTCAAAACTTTTTATGTGTTAGGATAGTTTTCATATCATTGATTCTATCCATTGTTCACCATGTCAAATATTTTTTTCAAGAAATGTTTCATCTTACAAGCGGGATATTTTAAATGAACAATGTTATTCAATTCCTCTTGGGATGAAAATGGGCACTCAAAGGTGTTCAATCTTCATACTAATATTATTCTAATTAAAATATTGTTTTTGGTTGAATTTCTTTTGAGTTTTGATTTTGTTGTCCCATACATAGTGAATCGAAATTTGAGTGCTAATTTCTGCCCATCTGAAATTCAAGCCATTCCAATTCCTTGTAATTTATTTGGATGATTATTTTTAGGATTGGAGTTATCCAAATGGTTTCTTACCCATTGACTATTTTCTTTGGTTACTTTCAACCAACATGATTTTCTATATAGACTTTTCTTAGCATAGTGAGCTTGATTGATTTTTCTTTTGAGTTATTTTTTTTCAACACATTTAGTTTTAATATTTGGACTTTGACTGTACACATCTTATGCTCTATTCAGTCAGTATTTCAAATATGAGTTTTTCTTTAATCTTGTACTTTGCTAAACCCAAATTTCTTCTCATGTGCAACAGTAAGAGATATTTTTTCAGATTGTCTGGAAGCATGTTTTGACATTATGGACAACACTATTCTATGAATCTTCTTGTTGGAATTTCTTTCAGAAATTTTCCTGAGATCAATCATTTCATTTTCATAGCTGGTTGAAGGTTTAATCCTAGTCCCATTAATCATGGATATTTCATACTTGGTCTTTTCTTGGAAAACATTTTTCATAATTGTTGATCTCGAGTCACTCATTTTGGTTACATTCTTGACTAATCTAATATTTATCATGGTTGAGTACTTTCTTCTTACCTCATCATGTTGAAATCATTCAAATTCTTGGGGGTTATAAATAACTTGGTGGAAAATGTCAATGCAACTTCTAATATTCCAAATTTCAACATTTCAACATTTTTAGCCATAACAATAAGTTTACATATGCGAATTTCTTATGGGTTATAACTCATCAATCTATTGGGCTTCACACTCTTCAACATTCTTTGAACCAAAACTGAATTTATTCACAACTTGGAAAGATAAGCATGTTTAGGTAATGCTGGAATATCTTTTATTTGATCTCTCTTGCTCATGAGCTTGTTGATTTTGTTTTCTGGATTATATGTTAGGTTCTTTTGGAAGGGAAACCTATCTAGTAGAGAGACGTGTTGCATACTCATAGACATGCCATTTTTTCAATTTTCTATGAGATGTGTAAGCTCAAGGAAGTGAAATGTATAGTTTCTGAGCTTGGAACACTCTTGGGAACTTCAAGATATCAATTTCATGGTTTTTCCCATCATGTAAAACATCAACTTCAATTCATTAGAAATCAAGTTTTGTTCATTTAATTCAATTATGATTGTGATTATATATTGCATTTATGATGGGGGGGGGGGGAGAGGAATCAATACATATTATTTGTACCTTACTAGAGTGCCTCAATGGCTCCAATTTCCATTGTGATTTCCGCTTGTCTCTCACAAGGTTGAATATAGTCATACAGAGGTTTCACATAATTATCATTAATGAAAAGAGGAAATAAATTCCTTGGATTGCAAGGATAATGATTTTGAATTGGATTTTATTTATCTTGTAAGCATCACAAAGAATGGTGATGGAAAGGTATTTTTAAATCATGGATGGAATTAGAGTTTTATGGTTCTAATTGTTATCTTTGATTTCATGAACAAGATGATGTCTCTAGGAATTCAGATCTTTCAACAATCAATGACAATGAGTCTCGTGTCGAAGGGAATATTGCGGGAAATAACATAATGATTATTTCTCATGAAGAAGGCTGTGATATTTGTCTAAATGAATGGAAGATGAATACTTGAATGACTTCACTGATGTTATTCTTTTACATGAGTTTTATGACAACCAATATAGCTTAAGTTTAGAGTAGATTAGCACGATTTTCTTAAGATTAGTTTTAATATTGGTCTTTATTTTTATTTTAGTCTAATTTTATTTTAATAAGTTGGTCATTTAGAAGAAGAGTTTTCCCAAAATATCAAATAGTTGATCATAACACTCTCTTTTGTTATGTAGGTTGGGAAATGGCTTGTGTGACAAACAAATCAATATATTTCTCTTAAAATGAAATCAACTTAGGGAAGTGTTAATCTAAACTTGGTTGCTTAGATTCCTTTGAAACATTTTTAATTAATCAACCAATATTATCACTAACTCAACAACTGATCACAAATATAGTCCCATTCATGTATTCCCATGTTGGTTTATGATCTAGTTGATATTTGGAGTCATTTTCAAGATTACTTTTGATGACCTCCATAACTGTAATATATCCTCTTTTCTTCATCATATTGAATCATTTGAATCTTTGAGATTAATAATATATTTTATAGTAAAGACAAATTGATGTTTTGGTGAGGAATATCAAATGAAATTTCTATTGTTGAAAAATTCATTATTTTCAAGTGTGCAAAGGACTTGCTCATGTCAAGAAATCTTGAGAGCTTATGGTTTTGTGGAATGTTTCATGTAATTGAATTTTTTAAAATTTGTTTTGACTAAAGTTATCCATTAACCCATTTTACTAAGTTCTTAGAAGATTTTTCTTGTTTCACTAAATAGCAATTGGATTAGAAGGCTGTGTTGCAAATGTTTTCACTATATTATCAATTCTCGTAATCTTGCTTGTTTTTCCTTTCATATTTTTACCATGGGAATGTTTCTATTGGGATTATTTCGAATGGTTGACACATATTACCTAATTTGTTTTTTTGGTTACTTCTGAGTCTTCACCGAAAATGATTCTTTGAGTATTTCCATCATGATTTATATTATGTTGTCGATATTACAAGCCTATCTTTCAAAATTAATTCTTCCAATAATGACTAACAGAGTGTGCTTTTGATTTTTATTTTAGTTTAGTAGAGTCATTTTATTTATTTTAATTTGTACATAATTTTACTTCGATCCTTCTTTGCTTAATTTTTTTACCATGGCAATGGGTTCATATCTATATACCATCAGGGTTGAATGATACAATCATTGGGTGATCTAGATCAATAATTAAAATGTCAATGCATATCTTGGTGAAAAATAGAAATGCAATTTTTCAGTTTGAAAATCCAGCATCTTCAAAATCTTATTTCGCTAAGATCTTATCCATGATCATAATCTCAAAAATTTGAATTCCTCAATTTATCCATTCTTTTGGAAATTTCAACAATATGAATTTTTGTCACTAGAAAATCTCAAATATGTTGGAACAAAAGCTTGGTTGAATATCAATTTTCTTGATCACTACTCATCAGAGTCTTGCTAATTTTGATTTCCAAGTTATGTCTTAGTCTTGAAATATTTCTTGTTGGGTCTTAGCTTTTGTGAATAGTTTATTTAATAAATATTTTCCCCTTATTCTAATTCTTGGAGCTTGAATAATGATACCGTTCATGCATATCATTCATACTCTATTGTTGCCCCAGATTTATTCCTTGTTGTTGGATTTTCTTATTATTTTCCGATTGGTTTCATTTTATTTTTATGTCTGACATTTTCATTTTCCATCTTCTCTCAATTCAATTTTATTTTTCATGTTTAGTACTTGATTTATTCTTTTATAGATTGATTTCATCTTTTAATTTGAATGTTGGTATGTTCCCTGAGTTGATTTGACTTCTTAGTTTTCCTTAAGAATTACTCTTTAAATTTGAGTGAAGGGCGGGTCCAATTCTAGTCACCCTGAAGAAATTTTTACAAGTCATGAGATGCATGGGATGCTCTATTTGAACAAACATTCATTAAGTTCTTAGTCGTGGATATGGAAAAATAATTGTGGTCGAACACATGTGCTTATTGAGCATATCATGATAATCTTAAGTATATGAAAGTGTATATCTACTTTTTTCTTTGAGCTCCATCCACTTCTTATTGATGATATGGCCAACACTATGATGGTTTTGGGAAGACCTGTGGATTAAAATAAAATGCAGAGCATCTACTAAAAAAATCAAAGAAACTCTTGTATCACCCTGTTTTCACACCCTATTTGCATATGCATATCTATATATAAATCTAAAAGGGTGAGCATCTTTTGAAATAAAAAGAAATTTGAAAGCACTATTAATAGTGTGGGAAGTACAAGTAAACCCGTCGGGGATATGGATGCTTGATGTAAGTGGGGATACGCTTGTATGGTATCAAGCAAACTTCATCAGAGATATGGATGCTCATTGGCAACGAAACAATTTCGAGAAAAGAGAGAGGAGGAACACAATTATGTACATGTTTCCTTGATATAAAAAGTGTGAACCCATGGTTAAACAAGATTCAATATGAAGTATGTAGTCAGTCAAAGAATTTACCTCACTAATTGGCTCTCTGAAAAGGGTGTGTTAGATTATAAGTACTAGAAACATTGGGTTATATATTTTAGAAATTTGGCATCATTGTGGTACCCATGATTATTAGAAAATTATCTATAGTTTGTTGATCTTATCCTTAACATTTAGATCAAATCTTGTTGTGAATAATGTCTTCATCTTTATTCTCTCATACGTTGATCATACTCTCCAGTTTCAAATTCCTATCTTGAATCATTAATCCTTTATATGAATTTGAGACTCGGTACATGCAGCTTTCAGGACACTTATATACAACATCCGAGATCATGGATGATTATCTTTCAACAAACCCAACACTCATTCATAAATTTGTTGAAGGTAGAGAATGCAATGTTTATGGTATAATGCCAAGTGTCTTCTTGCTCACACAATTGATCTCATATTTTATATGGTTGCGGGAGTAGGTTCGCAAGGTCACTTCGTTTACATGACTGCTCTAGCCTTGAAATACATGTGGGGAATCCCTTGATCTTCTTCCTCTTTCCTAGACTTCTCTCTATGCAGATCTTGTCTATAACTTGAAGCCAACAATTATAAATATGAACTAAGCCTTGTCTTTCCCAAACCTTAGATGGAATTTTTTTTATCACCATTGCATTGATGAGGCCGAAACCTTAATCCTTACTAGGCTCTCCCATATTGCGAAGTAGACTCACCTTTTCTTAAAGCTTCCCCGAGGTCTGAAGCTCGCAAGGCTATCAGATCCACCTCTCTCATAGTCCTCTCCCATGAGCTCATCGTATTTACATTATCATGAATCCTCGTTCAAAGAACTTAGTGTGCAATGTCTTAAGATTGGTCCGAAGCCCGAAATCCTATCAGGCTCCCATCATCGGGTTTGTCTCATCAGGTCGGTCGAGTTAAGTCTTTTGTGATATTCCTAATGTCTGAAAGGAATGAGATTCTTCATATTGATATCTATTGAGTTCTTGTTCGACCTCCTCTGTCCCTGAAAATCCAATCCCAAAGACCTATCGAGCTTCTTGGATGTGGAACCATGTTGTATCACCACCCAATGTTTTCTCGCCACTTGTCATAATCAATCCCATGCATTATGGCATGATGTGGAAACCTATTACCTAATATGATCATTTTCCCTCTCCTTGCAATCTTATCAGGTCTGACCCCTGATATTTTTAGCTTAATTGGATTGATGTATTGTGTGCCTGACTAGTATCAATCTACTTTTATCATATAATTTGTTTTTTAGACGTTAATGTGTCTCATGACATGTCATCCTTTTACCCCATGGTCACTTACCATCCGTCGTATCGGAATTTGAGTGTTTGTGATCTCCATGTGACATACTTACCTGACTCAACACCCAGTTACTTGAAATATGCATGGTATACCTTGCTCCTATTTTTGGTTCCTAGGTGTGGAACCCTAACTGGAATGGAACCTTGACTTGTGTAACTTGGCCTCATTTTCCTAGTTTTTATGTATAATTTGTATAGTTTTATTTTATTTATTTTTATATTTATGTATATGTATTTATTTATTTTAATGTGTAATTTTCTCTTGGTTTTGCAAAACCATATGGCTTTGATTGCACATGGTTTTTACAAATTGCCCATGATTTTCCCCAAAATTACCCTCGGTTTTTATTTTACATGAAAAAAAATCGATTTTACTTTTGTTATCATTTTACGTGGGTAAAATTAGTCTTACATAAGTAAAATTAGTTTTACATGGGTAAAATTATTTTTTTTACGAAAGAAAAATATCACAAATTTATATACAGTATAAATTCTTTTACAATCACAAAGTAGATCCTGAGCGAGCTTAGAATTTCCCAAAAGGAAGAGTATAACCAGTTTTGGATACAAAGTCCAAACGCTCAAAAAAACTGAAGAACAAGTACTGTATCTATGCGCCTGGAAAGGGCAGAAAATTCTGAGCAAAGGAAAAAGTAATTTGCTCCAATTGATCTCGACCTTCTCAAATTTTGAAAATATTTAGGAACATAATGGGACTTTCTTCCCCATTTTCACAGTGATAACCGACAACCTACCTTCAATTTATTTGAGCACTCTCTTTGAAATAGAATCAACCTCCTTATTATGTTCCCTATATATATGATGGAATTTGATATCATTAAATTTTTTTGCCAAATCCTTAGTTTTTTGTTTCCAGCATTTAAGATTTTCTGAATGGAGGTTACCCTTAAGATTTATCCATTCTATAATCACTTTCGAATCCCCTAGCACTTGTAAATTTGTTATCGACCAGAGTGATGCCAAGGTGAGTGTTTCCCATAATCCCATGAGCTCCGCCTTTGTATCTGTTCCAACTCCACAATTTATGAACCATTTAGTAATCCTCGATGAATGAGTCTTGAAAAATCCACCCGCTCCTCAACAAATACCATTTGACAAGGTTGTACCATCAAACAAAGCGAATGTGAGGTCCTCAGCCTGTGTTATCTCATAAAATCTATTAGGGAATAATTTTTGGGTAGCAGGCTGCCAGGAGAAAGAGTTCATAATCCTATGAACCGCAACAGATAGAGAGGGGGAGCGGTCTTCAAAAATCACCTTGTTTCTCTCAATCCATAAATGCCAACAGGCAAGGGAAGCCAAGCTGACAGGGGAATTTTGATCATTTGACCATACCTTGAAACAGTCTGAGACTGTGGATCCAATCCACTAGAGTTTTAGAAAAAAGATATGATGCAGTCGTATCCACACTACCTTTGTAAAGTTTTAATGTATTAATAAGTGATTGGTGTTTTCAAAGGAACAGTTACAAAGTTTACACACCCTCGGACCGATCCAACCTCCCTTTTGGAGCGCCTCCCAAGTAAGGACCTTTTCTTTTGTAGCCATCCAGATGAACAACTTTACTTTGAGTTGCACAGTCCATTTCCACAACCTAAAAAACTAAACGCTGTCACTGCAAAAATCGAGCGGTTGAATAAGAGTAGTGTAGAGGTTTTTAACTGAAATGACACCTGAGGCGTCCCCTCCCACCCACAAAAAGGAATTGGATTCATCATTAATAAAAATTCTCACGCTCTTTAGAGAAAGGAAAAAGTGGTTCCATTCACCATCCACCTCTCCACTAAGTCCCAACATCTCACAACTCAACCACCTATCCAGAAAAGGGAGATCGTCGGTTGGGATTTTCGCTTGAGCCAGCCACCAAATATTTGAGTGTTGTAATTGGATAAGTAGAGGATGAGAAAGTAATGATATGTCCTCCAGGCCAATTATTTTGTCCCTCCCAATAGCTATTTGAGTGCCCGAACCAGGCTTCCAGCAAAGCCAATGCAGGATCACATAAAAATTTCTAGTTAGGCCATTCCAGAAGCTGGATACTCTCTGTTGAAGATGAGAAGACCTACGAATCCAAGAAGAAACTGGCAAGCCACCAAAGTATTTATCCATGATTATTTGATTCCAGATGCTATCATGAGTAAGTTCCCTCCATAATGTGTTTTCCAGTAAAGCATTATTGAAATAAGTAATATTTTTGAGCACCCAACCCCCTGCCTTCTTTGGTCTTGACAGGATATCCCATCTGCAAAGATGGAAACGGTGCTTTTCATTTTTCCCACTCCACATGAATGCAAAGGAAAGCTTGCGTAGTTTAGAAAGGATGTTTCTCGTGATCCTCTCCATTGACATCTAGAAAAAAAAAAGACTCTCCAACACAGATTTGACCAAAACAAAATTCCCTCCAAGAGAAAGCCACTTATTACACCACAACCGGATTTTTTTTTCAAATTTAGCCACTACCTAGCACCAATCTTCAGATTTAGATACACCCAGTTTGAGATAATAACTAAGGTACTTAAATTCCAGGCTCAAGTCAATAAAGGTAAATGGAATAGAAGCCTTTAAAATACAGAGATCGACTTCCTCAAGTCCCCAAAAATGAGCAATGGATTTTGTAAAATTTATGCAAAGAACCGAAGCAAAACAAAAAGCCTGCAGAATGTATAAGATCACTTTCCACTTCAAAGGATCTACCTTTGACATTAGGAGAACATCATCCATGAACATTCAATGAACAATTTTTAATAGCTTTGAAACCTTTATACCTTAAATTTGGTGTTCTGAGATACTTTTTGATAGCATCAGGCTGAGCCCTTCCATTATCATAATAAACAGGTATAGAGAAAGAGGGAATCCCTGGCAGAGCCCTCTCCTACTATTGAAATACTTTGTCCCCTCGCCATTAATCAACACAATAAAATTTGCACTAGTAATGCAACACATAATCCAATTAGTCAGCCTAATTCCAAAGCCCATTGTGAGCAAGATCAGCCTTAAGTACTCCCAAACAATGTTATCATAGGCTTTTTTGAGATCCAACTTCAGCACCAGGGATTTTAGATTTTATCTTTTATGTTGTGAAGGCTTTCATGAGCTGCCCCAATTGCATCCTGAATTCTCCTGCCCTTAAGGAACCCCAACTGTTCTGTAGAGAGGCACCTTGCTAAAATAGGCTTGATTCGATTTGCAAGAATTTTTGAGATCGCCTTATAAATAAGGTTACACAGAGAGATTGGGCGATAATATTCAAAGGAGGTTGGGTTATTTACTTTTGGGATCAGGGCCAAGAAAGTGGAATTTAAACCTCCACAAATCTTACCTTTTTTTCGCTAATACTCCACCATCTCAAGAAGGTCAGCTCCCACAAGATCAAAGAAGAATAAAAAAAACTCAGAAATCCACCCATCAGGGCCTGGGCTTCTCTCCTTTTTAAAATTTTCCATAACCACTTTTAATTCCAGTGAAGAGACGGGTTTGAAAAGAGCCTCCTCTTCCACCTCAGTTACCATTTTGGGATAAAGACTAGAAAAATAGATTACCTCGTTTAAGTTGGAATTTTTAGTGGCTTTGAAAAATTGATTGAAATAATTGACCGCTTCCTCTTTAATCTCCTCCTGGTCCGATAGGATGACTCCATTTTTAGTAGTAATTTCCCAGACATGCTTACTATTTCTATTATAACTGGCCAATTTGTGGAAAAAAATAGTGTTTGAATCACCACTCTTCATCCACGTAGCTCTCTTACGCAATCTCCAAACATTCTCTTCCTTGCAAAGAAGTGTATTTTGGATATCTTCCAGCTCACGCAGGTATCTAATCTCTTCTATGGATAAAGAAATTTCAGCAGATTTTGAAATGAGCATTTCAATTTCAGATTCCAAGTTTCCCATTAATTTAACCAAAATTTAGTTTGTGATTTGAGTAGCTTTAGTTTTGATACAACGCGATGTTGTACATTACCTTCCCTCAAAAAACAAGGATCCTTCCATACGCTGTGAACTAACTTAATGAAATCGAGATTAAGTAGCCATTGGTCATTGAATTTGAAGGGAAACACTTTGTACGATGGAGAGATTTCTGGTTGAAATAAAATGGGAGCATGATCAGACACGAACATAAATTCCACCCACGATCTAGATAAACCCGCCAAAAACAAAAGTCCTTCAGAAACAAAAAACCAGTCAAGTCTTCTGGCGATGCTTCAAGACCAGACCGTCCATTTCGCCAGGTAGGGTCCAGCTTGGTCGGCTTGACATCAACCAAATTCTTTGAAGTAAAAAGGTCTTTGAAAAAGGCTTCAGTGGGACCAAGCACAAAAGAGCCTCCCCAATTCTCATCAGGAGAAACTATGAATTTTAAGTCACTGGCTAGAATAAGATTTGAGGTGGCTAGAATACCATTCTCTGCTAAGGAAGACCAAAATTGTTTACAGTCTTTACAAGGCCCATAAAAATTAAGAAATGTCATCTCCCGTTTAGTATCTAAGCAATGACCAACTAGCATAATACCCCCACTCATCAGAAAAGGAGTCAGGTCAAAACAACAAGAGTCCAAGGGTAAAATTATTTTGACATGGGAAATGTTTTGTTTTACATCGTGCATTTTTCCTAAAACCATAATGTATAGTTTTAATATGTACATCCTTATTATTTTTTCATATCCCCTTAAAATTAATACAATTTGAATTTTTGATAT
>ML786250.1:334560-366007 GCA_009831015.1 Picea engelmannii | reverse complement strand
ATCTAAGTATCGAAAATCAATCTAAATCTGTCTACAGGAAAACAAAGAAATATCCTACTTACCCTACTGGTACCGGAAGCTTCCTCTAAGTTAATTGCAACCTAACTATCTAACAAAACAGAGTAGCCTAACTATCTAACAAATCAAAGTACATTCAAACTCTAAGTTGTGGTCAGATTGAAAACTGGAATCGAAACAGACCTAGCTCATGCTCTAAACTCTACAGGAATCAACCATGCTTCAATACTCATCAACGTAGCAGATATTTAATAAGCTGGAAACGATATAGTTGAAGAATAATCAATCAATGATCTGAACAGTTAATTCCAAAACTCAATAAACTAACATGCATGCAATTACTACGATACTGAAATAAACTAAATTTAATGCAGAGAACAACATCGACTTGAACCTGTTTGGTGGGCCCAACCAAAAGGTACAAACGCCGAAAGGAAGAACCAGAACTAACTATATCATTCTACGCAACCACTGTGTATACTTCACGCTCCATTTACTCAGGGAAAACAACTCAAATTGTATGACAGTGAAATAACATAACGCAACCAGATTGTATTCAGAAATGTGTTTCATAACATAGCATAATCTAACCGTTTCTTAGGAGTGATCCTCTGGTTATATATAGATCCTCCTCCATAACAGTCTAAAGCAAAAATACATTAACTCCAATGGATCCCCAATCCGAAAATAGCTTGAAATCAAGTTTAAAAACGGTCTTCACATCTTCGTGACACGTCGTGTCACGAAGTGTGAATAATGAAATATTAACGACTCAGTTCTATAATTGTTCCTTCAATCATCATATGAGCGACGACTCCATCTGTCATGCAAATCTCGATGTCTCCCACTCTGGCCATAACGCGTGGATCTTTGAGCAGCTTCGTTGGTATCTCCACGGGGTACGAGCTGGTACCTGGTACTGGCTAATCCTGTTTCAAAATAGAAATGGTACCTAACTCAAGCCACATTAGTTTCAATATTAATTTAAAGCATCAAAATACATAAAAATAACTTGAAACGTAAAGATACCTTGAGTAACCCCATTGAGTGGTAAAGAGATGCAACTGTGTCAAAACAAAGCCAGAAGGGGTGGTACTGGGTATGGAAATGGAGGTCTTTATGATATAATATAGGAAAAAACATGATCAAAACTGGAGACCAACAGTCACAACTATTATCAAATGTATTTGGGACTACTCCACTGATGTGTTTGTTATTTAAGTTTTTCCGAGTGTTGATCATATGAACTATTTCTATGATTAGTATATGGAATGCTTATGTTGTTTTGATCTCTTCTGAGTACAGGGAGAATTTTACGGATCTTATTTGCAACTATTTGTGATAATAACTGCAATATTATTGTTTTACCATATTTTTGGCATCCTTGAACTATTTCTGTTATTAAAAATATCGTTTTAAACAATATTCATCTATTAATTTTGCTCTTGTGCAGGATAGGTTAGAAATAGTTAGATTAGATTAGTTTAATTTTGTTTTAGAGTAAATTTAGAATTAATTAGAATTCTTTGGGGGTCATTATGTTGTCTTTACCCTTCTTATTCTTTTAATTCTTAGTGGCAACCAGACCCAAATATTGGTTGAAAATTCTACCCCAAACGAGAGTAGGTCTAATTGGGACATGTCATCGGGTGTTCTCCATTACTTACTTGATAGGTCGTTTGGACCCGTCAACAATCAGCTCCAAATATTCTAGGAACCCTTTAATAGGATCCATCAAAGTATCCAATTGAATATGATTTGTTTATTTATTTATGTAATTACCAGTCTCCTTTGAAAATTATTTTTTCCTACTTTCCACACTGCTCCATAAACATAACTAATTTGATAGCTCAATTGTATGGGTAAGATATCTTTATTTTGAAATATTATCTCATTTATATTCAACCATAAGTCCCCTAAAAACTATGTAAGAAAATCCACCTTATGTTTTTTTTCACTTTGATCCTTAAACCAATTTTCCAAATAGATGTTTATTGATAACTACCATTTCACCTTGCCACAAGCCTCTTCCACCTATCGACTTTAATGCTTGTTCCCCCACCTCTTTAGCCTATGTGCATTGATGCAAGAGAAATCTAGCTCCAAAACCTAACATGTTTGATAAGGCCTAAGGGGTCTTTGTTTTCATAAGGAAGTGCACTCCTTAATGGAAAATTATTGTATTTTCCTATGTTTTTATTTTCTCTAGAAGAATTGCATAGGATGAGGTTAATTGGATTGAGATTGGAATTATGTAATTGATTCTATTTAATAGAAAAATTTGATAGTTGTGTGAATATTTTGAGAGATATTAGGATGAGTGAGAGATCTTAGGACTTAGTTGAAGATCTCCATAAAATATTGTGTATCTAGAGGATCCTTAGGGATTGTAGCCGAGAGAATTGTGGATTTGAACTAGAATTAGTTACATAATCGTTTTGTTTAAATTGCAAGCCTGAGGGGAACATAGGGTAGGCCTATAATAAGAGATCAAACCATAGAGAGGAGTTGTCCATTCATTGAGTAATCGGGACATAAAGAGTGAGAGAGACCTATTGAATTTGATTAGGCCAAGAAATAAATAAGTGTTTTATGTAAAATCATGTACAGTCTGTGCATTTGATTAAGGAGGAAAATATACTATGTTTCGAGTATATTGTGAATTGGTTTTGTGAAACCCTGTTCATTATTTAACAATGTATATCTCTACATATATGATAAATTGTGTGCTACAGGTCTTAGTCCAGACTTGCAAGTGAAAGGTTGAGAAAGAAGAGTCCATTCAATGGAACTCTGAACTAGAGGGAGCTTAATTCCATTAATAATTGAGAGAAGAACCTTATACAGTGATCATCGATCACTGCAAGGATCGATGATCCAATATTTATTGTAGGTATTAAAACAAAGGAAATAAATCTCATTTCTAGTGTGTAGAAGTTGCAGGAGTCTTTGATCTACTTTGGATTGGAGTTGTGAGGGAGATCAATTCAGAGTCATTGACCGAGATAAGAAGGAGGAACCATATGCTGGAAGACTCAAGTAATTTGATCAAATAACAGATAGATATTGATCGTTGGATGGTGGAAATAGTAAGGAGAAAGTGTTAAAATCTCTTTGCAATCTAGGAGAAATATTGGCCATCGGATCGAGTCAACATTGATCAAAGGCCATAGATTTGGATGAGGGTTTAAGTGCATTGGTCCAAGCACAGAGAAGTATGATCGACATATCAAATATTAGGAAGATTGATGGTTGTAGGTTTGTTTTTCATTTGAAATTGCACGGAGATCAACTACAGTGCAAATTTGTAAAAAGGAAAACCACTAGTTTTAAGAGAGACACATCAAATTTGTGTCAATTTTCATTTTCCCAAATGGTTTTAAAAACCACCCTTTGACATTTTCGAAAGGGATATAAGAGCTTTAGCTATTGGTTATAGTGCTTAGTCATGTGGAAGAACATGTATCCCTTTAGGCCTAAAGCTAAGATTCAAGAGCTTAGTGCCTTTGTTGTTAGTGTTTGGGCATAGCTCGAGGACATATGAAGGAGAAAGGATAAGGTATAAGATCCCTTGTGTCATTACTGCAAAGGAAAATTACTCTATCACTGTTTTATTGAGAACTGAACAAGAGGGCATGACATAAGGTTTTCATATTGTTATAAAAGAGGCATGGAAGTGAGAGATTGAAATGTCGATCCATACTGTGATCAACATATCAGGATAGAGTGTAAGTCAAATCAAGAGCATAATAGGTGAGAATTTGTATCATACATGCAGTGGACACTAGAATATCATCAAAGAGTGATCAAGAGTATTGAAGCAAATATCCTTGGACAACCTGAATGAAGGATTATAGAGAAGCTTGGTGTTTATTGAGCTGACATGTTGTGGGTACACCTGGTTTGAGGTCATCAAGTGGTATCAGAGATAAATCAATTGATCAATTGATTGTTGTAGGGATCTGGTATAGAGTGAAGAAGGAATTTTCTGCTAATATTAAGGTTATGGAGTCAGGTGCAAAGATTAGAGCTTATTAGTGCTCTTTGAGGAGATTTATCTTGGGGAATGTAATTAGAACAATGGAGTGGAACATTGCAACAATTCAAGATGAACTCTTGGGGAAAAGAGCGTTGATGTTCTTTAAGGCTAAAAATATGGTCTTTTAATTTGAGAGGAGATCAAAGGTTAATTTGTAAGTAGAATGAGCATGCAACTAACAAAGAAATTGAATTGATGCAAAGGCATGTACAGAGAAATGGGAAAAGAATGGTTTGGGTCTGCAATAGAAGATTGTAGCAACAGAGGACTTGAGTTGAATGCATGAAGAAAAGGAAAAGGAATAGTTCAAAGAAATGTTAGAAGACAATATCATGAGAATATCTTGAGGGCATCCATTTGTTTTTTTATGCTAACTCCAGTTTTGAGAAATTTTGTTTGTAGGTTGAAGCGAACAAGGAAATATTTGATAGAAACAGACAACTAGAAGAGTTGTAACAGAGAACCATTGATGTTCTTGAAGGAATGAAGGAAGAGAATGTGATCTCTTGAAAGATAAATTGTGGAAAAGAACCTGATAATTCCAGCTAAGGTTGGATGAGGAGGACAAGTGAATGTTCTCAAGAGAAGAAGTGGAAACTGTTGATTTTTCATAAGAGATGATATTGTATGTGAATATTGTATATGAGATTCTATGATGGATTGTATTGTATATGATATGATGTGATAGATTCATTATTACAATGATGAGTGTGCCAAATATATAGAGAACCTAAAGGCACATATGGTGACCATCCATGAAAGGATGCATCTATAGTAATTATAATAACTATTTATTATTATTATTATTATTATTATTATTATTATTATATATTAATAATATTATTAATAATTAATAATTATATTTTTAATTATTAATCCGGGAGAATGTCTTCTCGATGTTGTCCAAACATCAACACTCCCTCTCAACGAGGGAGACATTCTGCACCTCAATTCCATAAGACTGCTCGTGGGCCATTCTCCTTAGTCAAATCAACATGACCACTCTGGAGAATGTCTTCCCGATGCTTCTAACTTCAACACTCCCTCTCAACGAAGGAGACACTCTACACCTCAAGCAGCTAGAGTCCATAAGACTACACCTGGGTCATTCTCCTCAATCAAATTAGCATGACCACTCTGGAGAATGATTTCTCGATGCTTATAAATTCAACACTCCTTCTTAGCTAGGGAGACATTATGCATCACACAAAGATTCTTGATTTCAAACTCTAAGTCCAATTCCCTTTTACACTTGTCAATGAGCCTTTTTTGATGTAATCATCTCCAACATGCACCCAGTTTATGTATACTTCTCCCACATAGCACCTAGTTTATGTATGCTTCTCCCAAATAGCACCTCGGGTCTCCAACAGTCCTTTTCAAGTCACATGATCAAGGATAGAGACCACACCTAGGTTATTCTTCTTATCTAAGTTAGCATGGCCATATGAGAAGAATTCTCAATGCTAATACATGGAGAACATCAACACCCTGGGCCATTCACCACTAGCCAAATCAACATGGCTAATCATGTGAGTGAATGTATCATCCTCCTCAACCAATTTAGCATGGACACTATGGGAGGATGTCTACATGATGCTAATAGTTGGATAACATCAATGCCCTAGGCCATTCACCATTATCCAAATCATCATGGCTAATCCTGTGAGTGAATGTATCATTCTCCTCAGTCAAATAAGCATGACCCCTTTGGGAGAATGTCTGGTCGATGTAGCCACCTGGAGAAACATTATCACCTAGAGTCTTTTCCATTCTTTATCAAATCAACATGACTAAGGAGAAATAATACATCTAGGCCATTCACCACTAGCCAAATCAACATGGCTAATCCTATGAGTGAATGTATCATTCTCCTCAGTCAAATCAACATGACCACTCTAGGAGAATGTATGCCCAATGCTACTCATCTGTAGATGTGTATTGGATTTTTACAACTCCCTTTTGCATCATGCCTCGGATGAAGTCTTGCAAGAAAATTATGAATCCACACTGCTTCATGGATTACAATACTGGTTGTTATATACATCACCTCTACTGTACTGAGTGCCACTAATGTATGCTCTCCCTTCTCCATGAATGTTTTTCTTTCCACCAATGTACATGTAAATAAGGTTACATAGAGAGATTGGGTGATAATCTTCAAAGGAGGCTGGGTTATTTACTTTTGGGATCAGGGCCAAGAAAGTGGAATTTAAACCTCCACAAATCTTACCTTTTTTCCGCTAATCCTCCACCATCTCAAGAAGGCCAACTCCCACAAGATCAAAGAAGAATAAAAAAAACTCAGAAGTCCACCCATCAAGTCCTGGGCTTCTCTCCTTTTTAAAATTTTCCATAACCGCTTTTAATTCCAGCAAAGAGCCGGGTTTGAAAAGAGCCTCCTCTTCCACCTCAGTTACCATTTTGGGATAAAGACTAGAAAAACAGATTACCTCATTTAAGTTGGATTTTTCAGTGGCTTTGAAAAATTGATTGAAATAATTGAGTGCTTCCTCTTTAATCGCCTCCTGGTCTGATTGGATGACTCCATTTTCAGTTGTAATTTCCCAGACATGCTTACGATTTCTATTATAACTGGCCAATTTGTGGAAAAAAGTAGTGTTTGAATCACCACTCTTCATCCACGTAGCTCTGCTACACAATCTCCAAACACTCTCTTCCTTGCAAAGAAGTGTATTTTGGCTATCTTCCATCTCACACATGTATCTAATCTCTTCTGTGGATAAAGAAATTTAAGCAGATTTTGAAATGAGCATTTCAATTTCAGATTCCAAGCTTCCCATTAAAAGCTTCTCTTTCTCCTTTAATTCTTTTTACCAAAATTTAGTTTGCGATTTGAGTAGCTTCAGTTTTGATACAACGCGATGGTGTACATTACCTTCCCTCAAAAAACAAGGATCCTTCCAGACGTTGTGAACCAACTTAATGAAATCGTTATTAAGTAGCCATTGGTCATTGAATTTGAAGGGAAACGCTTTATACAACGGAGAGCTTTCCAATTGAAATAAAATGGGAGCGTGATCAGACACGAACAAAAATTCCACCCACGATCTAGATAAACCCACCAAAAACAAAATTCCTTCATAAACAAAAAGCCTGTCGAGTCTTCTAGCGATCGCTTCAGGACTAGACCGCCCATTTCGCCAGGTAGGGACCATCTTGGTCAACTTGGCATCAACCAACTTCTTTGAAGTAAAAAGGTCTCTGAAAAAGGCTTCAGTTGGACCAGGCACAAAAGAGCCTTCCCAATTCTCATCAGGAGAAATTATGAATTTTAAGTCATCGACTAGAATAATATTTGAGGTGGCTAGAATACCATTGTCTGCTAAGGAAGACCAAAACTATTTACGATCTTTACAAGGCCCATAAAAATTAAGAAACGCCAACTCCTGTTTAGTAGCTAAGCAATCACCAACTAGCATAATACCCCCACTTGTCAAAAAAGGATCTAGGTCAAAACAACAAGGGTCCAAGGGTAAAATTATTTTGACATGGGAAAATTTTTGTTTTACATGGTGCATTTTTCCTAAAACCATAATGTATAGTTTTAATATGTACATCCTTATTCTTTTTTCATATCCCCTTAAAATTAATACAATTTGATTTTTTGATATATATATATATATATATATATATATATATATATATATAATCTTTTATTTATTTTTCATTTTAGTTTTATTTTAGTTTTTCCCATTCTTATCCTAAGTCCTAGGTTGTATATTTCTATATTATTTTTCTTGTTTAATTTCATTTAATTTTTAACTTAATTTTTTCATTTTTCCCTCTCACACATTAGTCTTTGACTTAATGTTTGAGCCATTGGAAATGAACCTTAGAATTTTTATTATATTTTGGGTTTTATTAATTGATGATTTCACGTGGGTTGGGGAGTAATTTTATTATTTTTATTTATTAATTTTGAATTATAAAACGAGCCCTAAGTCCTATGCCTCCTCTAAGTCCCTACACAAATCAATTAATGGGGATAAAAACTATATAAACCAATCAATCTTAAATTACGTCATGCATGTGGTATAATGATATGCATGTGGTATAATGATTTTCAGGTTGAAGATTGATGGTCTAGATTCACCCACACGTAGATCAAGGGTTGTTGAGCATTGAACTTCAAACATACATATATTGAGCTACATGAGTCAGAATCAAGCCCATGATACCTCGTTGGAAAGGTATTGAGTAAGAGAATACATTGGAAGAGAAATTAGAGCCAAACCAATGATGAAAAATCCCAGAAAACACAAAGAACAAAAGGTCACAAATTTAATTGAAAAATCATTGTGCAATGTTTAGACGGACATATCTTGAGCTCCCAAGGATGAAATCAGGCCCATGATATCTTGTCGAAAATATAATAGAGAGATTAACATGATGGTACAAAAAATATTAACTGATTGATGGTGGAAATTCTAAGAAAATTCAGAAAACAAAAGAGGCCCAAATTTAATTAGAAAATGGGTTGTGCAATGTTCAAGCAGTCATATATGGAGCTACAAGAGTCGAAATCGAACCTACAAGAGCACATTAGAAATATGAAATAGAGAAGAAGAAGTTGGAGTGATCTTATTCAAGATAATGACACCAAAAATGCCCATAATAACTCGAAGAACATAAGAGGACACCAACGAGAAGAGTTAATGATCTTTTTAAAAATATCACTCATGAACATCAAATAAAACAAAAACAACTACTCAGTAGTCCCTTCAATTTTTTTTTATAACGCTTACCTATTCATTTACAAAAATGCAATATAAATTTGAAGTGAAAGATGTCAAAACAAAGGGAATCAAAATGAATAGTGAGAAGAACTGGGGAGTCTCTCTTATCTTATAAAAGAGAACTCATTGAATGTAGTAGGGTACTTTTGCTCATTGTATAGACTAAGAATAATTTTATTTCTGGATATATGAAGAGATGAAGGGGTTCTGATGTCACAACTATTATCAAATGTATTTGGGACTATTCCACTGATATGAAGTATTTCTATGATTAGTATATGGAATGCTTATGTTGTTTTGATCTCTTCTGAGTACATGGAGAATTTTACGGGTCTTATTTGCAACTATTTGTGATAATAACTGCAATATTATTGTTTTAGCATATTTTTGGTGTTCATGAACTATTTATGTTATTAAAAATATCATTTTAAACAAAATTCATCTATTATTTTTGCTCTTGTGCAGGATAGGTTAGAAATAGTTAGATTAGATTAGTTTGGGGGTCATTATGTTGTCTTTACCCTTCTTCTTCTTTTAATTCTTAGTGGCAACCAGGCCCAAATATTGGTTGAAAATTCTACCCCAAACAAGAGTAGGTCTAATTGGGACATGTCATCTCGTGCTCTCCCTTACTTACTTGATAGGTTGTTTGGACCCATCAACAATCAGCTCCAAAGATTCTAGGAACCCTTTAATAGGATCCATCAAAGTATCCAGTTGCATATGATTTGTTTATTTATTTATTAAATTACCAATCTCCTTTGAAAATTATTTTTTCCTACTTTCCACACTGCTCCATAAACATAACTAATTTGATAGCTCAATTGTATGGGTAAGATATCTTTATTCTGAAATATTATCTCATTTATATTCAACCATAAGTCCCCTGAAAACTATGTAAGGTAATCCACCTTATGTTTTTTTTTTCACTTTGATCCTTAAACCAATTTTCCAAATAGATATTTATCGATAACTACCATTTCACCTTGCCACAAGCCTCTTTCACCTATCGACTTTAATGCTTGTTCCCCACCTCTTTAACCTATGTGCATTGATTCAAGAGAAATCTAGCTCCAAAACCTAACATGTTTGATAGGGCCTAAGGGGTCTTTTTTTTCATAAGGAAGTGCATTCCTTAATGGAAAATTATTGTAGTTTCCTATGTTTTTATTTTCTCTAGAAGAATTGCATAGGATGAGGTTAATTGGATTGAGATTGGAATTATGTAATTGATTCTATTTAATACAAAAATTTGATAGTTGTGTGAATATTTTGAGAAATATTAGGATGAGTGAAAGATCTTAGGAATTAGTTTAATATCTCCATAAAATATTGTGGATCTAGAGGATCCTTAGGGATTGTTAGGGATTGTAGTTGAGAGAATTGTGGATTTGAACCAGAATTAGTTACATAATCCTTTTGTTTAAATTGCAAGCCTATAGGGAACATAGGGTAGGCCTAGAATAAGAGATCAAACCATAGAGAGGAGTTGGCCATTCATTGAGTAATCGGGACATAAAGAGTGAGAGAGACCTACTGAATTTGATTAGGCCAAGAAAGAAATAAGTGTCTTATGTAAAATCATGTACAGTCTGTGCATCTGATTAAGGAGGAAAATATACTATGTTTCGAGTATATTGTGAATTGGTTTTGTGAAACCCTGTTCATTATGTAACAGTGTATATCTCTACATATATGATAAATTGTGTGCTACAAGTCTTAGTCCAGACTTGCAAGTGAAAGGTTGAGAAAGAAGAGTCCATTCAATGGAGCTCTGAACTAGAGGGAGCTTGATTTCATTAATAATTAAGAAAAGAACCTTATACAGTGATCATCATTTACTGCAAGGATCAATGATCCAATCTTTATTGCAGGTATAAAAACAAAGGAAATAAATCTCGTTGCTAGTATGTAGAAGTTGCAGGAGTCTTTGATCTACTTTGGATCAGACTTGTGAGGGAGATCAATTCAATGTCATCGACCGAGATAAGGAGGAGGAACCACATGTTGGAAGACTCAAGTAATTTGATCAAATAACGGATAGATATTGATCATTGGATGGTGGAAATAGTAAGGAGAAAGTGTTAAAATCTCTTTGCAATCCAGGAGAAATATTGGCCATCGGATCAATCAACATTGATCGAAGGTCGTAGATCTGGATGAGGGTTTAGGTGCATTGGTCCAAGCGCAGAGAAGTATGATCGTCAGATCGAAGATTAGGAAGATCGATGGTTGTAGGTTTGTTTCGCATTTGAAATTGCACGGAGATGAACTACAGTGCAAATTTGTAAAAAGGAAAACCACCGGTTTTAAGAGACACACACATCGAATTTGTGTCAATTTGCATTTTACCCAATGGTTTTAAAAACCACCCTTTGACATTTTCGAAAGGGATATAAGAGATTTAGCTATTGGTTATAGTGCTTAGTCATGTGGAAGAAGATGGATCCCTTCAGGCCTGAAGCTAAGATTTAAGAGCTTAGTGCCTTTGTTGTTAGTGTTTGGGCATAGCTCGAGGACATATGAAGGAGAAGGGATAAGGTATAAGATCTCTTGCATCGTTACTGCAAAGGAAACTTACTCTATCACTGCTGTATTGAGAACTGAACAAGAGGGCATGACATAAGGTTTTCATATTGTTATAAAAGAGGCATGGAAGTGAGAGATTGAAATGTCGATCCATACTATGATAGACATATGAGGATAGAGTGTAAGTCAGATCAAGAGCATAATAGGTGAGAATTTGTATCATACATGCAGTGGACACTAGAATATCATCAAAGAGTGATCAAGAGTATTGAAGCAAATATCCTTGGACAACCTAAATGAAGGCTTATAGGGAAGCTTGGTGTTTATTGAGTTGACATGTTGTGGGTACACCTGGTTTGAGGTCATCAAGTGGCACCAGAGATAAATCAATTGATCAGTTGATTGTTGTAGGGATCTGGTATAGAGGGAAGAAGGAATTTTCTGCTAATATTAAGGTGATGGAGTTAGGTGCAAAGATTAGAGCTTATTAGTGCTCTTTGAGGAGATTTATCTTGGAGAATGTAATCAGAACAATGGAGTGGAACATTACAACAATTTGGGATGAACTCTTGGTGAAAAGAACATTGATGTTCTTTAAGGCTAAAAATATGGTCTTTTAATTTGAGAGGAGATCAAAGGTGAATTTGTAAGTAGAATGAGCATGCAACTAACAAAGAAATTGAATTGATGCAAAGGCATGTACAGAGAAATGGAAAAAGAATGGTTTGGGTCCGCAATAGAAGATTGTAGCAACATAGGACTTGAGTTGAATGCATGAAGAAAAGGAAAAGGAACAGTTCAAAGAAATGTTAGAAGACAATATCATGGGAATATCTTGAGGGAATCCATTTGTTTTTTTATGCTAACTCCAGTTTTGAGAAATTTTGTTTGTAGGTTGAAGCGGACAAGGAAATATTTGATAGCAACGGACAACTAGAAGAGTTGTAACAGAGAACCACTGATGTTCTTGAAGGAATGAAGGAAGAGCATGTGATCTCTTGAAAGATAAATTGTGGAAAAGAACCTGATAATTCCAGCTAAGGTTGGATGAGGAGGACAAGTGAATGTTCTCAAGAGAAGAAGTGGAAACTGTTGATTTTTCATAAGAGATGATATTGTATGTGAATATTGTATATGAGATTCTATGATGGATTGTATTGTATATGATATGATGTGATAGATTCATTATTGCAATGATGAGTGTGCCAAATATATAGAGAACCTAAAGGCACATATGGTGACCATCCATGAAAGGATGCATCTATAGTAATTATAATAACTATCTATTATTATTAATATTAATATTATTATTATTATTATTATTATTATTATTATATATTAATAATATTATTAATAATTAATAATTATATTTTTAATTATTAATCCGGGAGAATGTCTTCCCGATGTTGTCCAAACATCAACACTCCCTCTCAACGAGGGAGACATTCTGCACCTCAAGTCCATAAGACTGCGCCTGGGCCATTCTCCTTAGTCAAATCAACATGACCACTCTGGAGAATGTCTTCCTGATGCTTCTAACTTCAACACTCCCTCTCAACGAGGGATACATTCTGCACCTCAAGCACCTATAGTCCATAAGACTACGCCTGGGTCATTCTCCTCAGTCAAATTAGCATGACCACTCTGGAGAATGGTTTCTCGATGCTTCTAAATTCAACACTCCTTCTCAGCTAGGGAAACATTACGCATCACACAAAGATTCTTGATTTCGAACTCTAAGTCCAATTCCCTTTTACACTTGTCAATGAGCCTTTTTTGATGTAATCATCTCTAGCATGCACCCAGTTTATGTATACTTCTCCCACATAGCACCTAGTTTATGTATGCTTCTCCCACATAGCACCTCGGGTCTCCAACAATTTTTTTCAAGTCACATGATCAAGGATAGAGACCACACATAGGTTATTATTCTTATCTAAGTTAGCATGGCCATATGAGAAGAATGTAAGATGCTAATACATGGAGAACATCAACACCCTGGGCCATTCACCACTAGCCAAATCAACATGGCTAATCATGTGAGTGAATGTATCATCCTCCTCAACCAATTCAGCATGGCCACTATGGGAGGATGTCTACATGATGCTAATAGTTGGAGAACATCAATGCCCTGGGCCATTCACCATTATCCAAATCATCATGGCTAATCCTGTGAGTGAATGTATCATTCTCCTCAGTCAAATAAGCATGACCCCTCTGGGAGAATGTCTGCCTGATGTATCCGCCTAGAGAAACATCATCGCCTAGAGTCTTTTCCAGTCTTTGTCAAATCAACATGACTAAGGAGAAAGAATACATCTAGGCCATTCACCACTAGCCAAATCAACATGGCTAATCCTATGAGTGAATGTATCATTCTCCTCAGTCAAATAAACATGACCACTCTAGGAGAATGTATGCTCGATGCTACTCATCTATAGATGTGTATTGGATTTTCACAACTCCCTTTTGCATCATGTCTTGGATGAAGTCTTGCAAGAAAATTATGAATCCACATTGCTTCACGGATTACAATACTGGTTGTTATATACATCGCCTCCACTGTACTAAGTGCCACTGATGTATGCTCCCTTCTCAAGGAATGTTTTTCTTTCAACCAATGTACATGTCTCAGAATCAAGGTTAAAAGGTCCACATTCCAGTCCTTCTAACTGGATTCCTTCACTGAAACAAGGGAATCCTCTTTAGGAAGTATCATATCTCCTCAAGGTTTAGCCTCTTGTCTGTCAGTCTTGGAGGATGTCTCTCCCATATGAATCTAAATCTGAAGAGGAATCCTTTATTAATGAAAGTCTCTAAGAAAATGAATCTCTCTTAGATCAAACCCACTATGAGTATGCATGCTCCCTATGAATCTTGACTCCCTCTAACGATATATAGTCTTTGGAGTCATCTACTCCCTCTGCGTGTGATGACCCCCTCTTCTTCTTCATTACATGGATGTGCACAACTCTATGTTTGGATAGTCTGCTTCATGTTGCTTCCTATGACTATCATTATGGCTCCCTCTTAGAGATATTACTTGTGACCTTCCCGGAACAAGAAACAAGAACAACCAAAATCATCATATTCATCGAGCAATCCAAGGAGACAATTCACATTTTGTTGATGCAATGACAACCATGTATTTACACAACTATATACAATGACCTTGCAAATGATATGTCTTCTACTATGACCAACACAAATCCATCATATACTCGATGTCATACGACTAACCATGTTGATTTTCTAGTGTTAAATTAGACAAGCACAATTTTCCGCAAGTGTTAATCACTTCCAATGATATACAATATTGCTTTAGTAAACTCTAGAACATCACTAAGTAATTGCACTCAGAAAATTTCCAACTAGTTAGAAACTTCGGTCTCTTCTTTAGATCACTTCCCACGTGTGAGAGAGAAAAAATATGTGTGTCTATTGTTGTGTCTTTCAAGTGTCTTTTTATAGTAATATTAAATTGATCCAAAGAGACACGTTTTCTTTGAAAATTAAATTAAATTTTCTTTCTTATAAATAGTTGGAGAATACTCCCCTAACTACCCAAAGATTAAATTGGTTATAATACATCCACATAGTATTTGACTTTGTTAATTTTTTCCTCCATAATTCATGTGATTCTTTGCATAAATTTAGGTAGAAGTAAATAAGCAGTACTTTCTTCATATTTAGGTAATTAAACATTTTTACTAGAAATTACTGCCCACCATAATTTATGGAATTCCTTCTATAATTTAGGTAGGAGTAAAAGGTAAATATGTTGTACTCCCAACACTTTATTCTACCCTCATTTTCTTGGGCCTTCCCTTGAGGCAGTCAAACCCAATCTCGCTCTGATACCATGTTGATTTTTCATAAGAGATGATATTGTATGTGAATATTGTATATGAGATTCTATGATGGATTATATTGTATATGATATGAT
This sequence comes from Picea engelmannii, assembly GCA_009831015.1. NCBI lineage: Eukaryota > Viridiplantae > Streptophyta > Pinopsida > Pinales > Pinaceae > Picea > Picea engelmannii. The sequence continues at coordinate 350,715 of ML786250.1, read as the reverse complement.
GTGATAGATTCATTATTACAATGATAAATGTGCTAAATATATAGAGAACCTAAAGGCACATATGGTGACCATCCATGAAAGGATGTGTCTCTAATAATTATAATAACTATTTATTATTATTATTATTATATTATTAATCTGGGAGAATGTCTTCCCAATGTTGTCATTCCACCTAGTTCTCAATGAGGTGGGGGAACAAGCATTAAAGTCGATAGAGAAGGAGAGTGACTCGAGCAGAACATGGAGTCACCAGACTTCTGAGGGAAGAAGGTCAAGGAGTGTGGGTAGACACCATCATCACTCCCAAGGTCGCTTCAAGAGACAAAAAGTAGTTCAATCCCATCTCCTACCAAAGTAGCATATAAATTAGCCAATGAAGGGGTCACTCTTAAGGGTGATGACATTAGAATAGACGATAACTCTCAACCATCTTTAGTTTTGTTAGAACAATTCCTAGACTTGTCCCTGTTGGATTGTCACACCTTGGATGGGGTGCCACACGGTTCAACATGAGAACACCCAGCTATCATACACATTTCACTCTCCTTCCAATGTCCTATTCCTCATTAATTCACATTATGGAGAGGGTTACGATGTTAATACTGCACAGAAGGGAAATTTTAAAGCTCCGGACCAGGTATTCAATGGAACAAGGATATAATTGAAGGAAATATGTAGCAACCGGTGGACAATAGAAGCAATAAATTTTAGCAAGAGAGCAATAAGTTGCAGAGTATGTACCAACTAGAGGACAAGATGGACATAAATATTGAAGTGATGAAGATGTCTCATAAAAGGCATACTGATGAAAAGAAGACAATCAACAATATAGTGCAGTTGATTGTGAAAATTTGCATCAACAAGAAAGGAGGAGTATTGCAGAATTATATTTAGGATCCATGCAAGTTGCAGACAGTAACAATGCAACATGACAATACAAAAACGAGACATTACAATAGAAAAAAAAGACAATTGCAGCATAAGATGTGGGATCCAAGAGGAATGAAGAAATGAAGGCACGCAACTAGGAGGTCATGAATTTTTTTCAACCATGGGAGTATGATGCAGGAGCAATCTAGCTCCAAAACCTAGCATGTTTGACAAGGCCTAAGGGGTCTTTGCTTTCATAAGGAAGTGTGTTTCCTTAATGGGAAATTAATGTATTTTCCTATGTTTTTATTTTTTCTATATATATATATATATATATATATATATATATATATATATATATCATAGGATGAGGTTAATTGGATTGAGATTGAAATTATGTAATTGAGTTGATTTAATAGACATATTCGAGAGTTGTGTAAATATTTTGACAGATATTAGGAGTAAAATATATTAGGAATTAGTTGAATATATCCAGAAAATATTGTGGATCTAGAGGATCCTTAAGGATTGTGGTTGAGAGAAATGTGGATTTGAACCATAATTGGTTACATAATCCTTTTGTTTAAATTCTAAGCCTAAGGGGCACATAGGGTAGGCCCAGAATAAGAAATAAAACCATAAAGAGGAGTTGTCCATTCATTGAGTAATCAGGCCATAGAGAGTGAGAGAGCCCTATTGAATTTGATTAGGCCAAGAAAGCAATAAGTGCCTTGTGTAAAATCATGTACAGTTCGTGCATCTTATTGTTTCCACGATCCGATGGCTAATCGTTGGATCGTGGAAACAATAAAGAAAAAGAGTTAAAATCTCTTTGCAGGCCAGGAGAAATATTAGCCATCGGATCGAGTCAACATTGATCTAAGGTCATAGATCTAGATGAGTGTTTAAGTGCATTGGTCCAAGCGCGGAGAAGTATGATCGCCGGATCGAATATTAGGCAGATCGATGGTTGTAGGCCTGTTACACATTTGAAATTGCGCGGAGATTAATTACAATGCAAATTTTTGAAAAGGAAAACCACCGGTTTTAAGAGAGACACGCGTCAACTCTGTGTCAATTCACATTTGCCCCAATAGTTTTAAAAACCACCCTTCGACATTTTCGAAAGGGATCTAATAGGTTTAGCTCTTGGTTATAGTGCTTAGTCACGTGGAAGAAAATGGAGCCCTTCGGGATTGTAGCCAAGATTCAAGATTGAAGATTCATTATGACACAAATTAACAATAATGTAAGATACAACTAGCTTACCTTATCATATGCCTTCCACAAATATACTTTTAAAACTATTACCTAATTGTTTTATTTTGATGGAATATAAACCTTCTTAAGCCACAAATACACTTTTAACACCATTAACTGATCTTCTTCTTTGTTTTGATGGAATATAAACCCTTTTAAACCACCTCCATTGCATCATCTATTTTTTTTATTGTGTAAGAATCCAAACTATTGACTAATCTTGTTTGTTTTGATGGAATATAAACCCTCTTAAACCACCTCCATTACATCATGTATTTATTTATTATGTAAAAATCCAAACTATTGAGAAATAGTTTTTTAGAAAATCTTCTTAAACTTGTTTGTTATAGTTTTTATTAAATAAAATTTATAAGATATATACCTAAAGAGTTCAAAGTTTTTGTGGAATAACAATTAAACTCAAATATTTAAAAAATAAATAAAATAAAATAATTATGAAAAATGCCTTTCATACAAAAATGTTTAAATGTATCTTCTATTTTTCTTTATTCTATTTTCATAGATAAGATTATAATATTTTAATCAATACTTGTGTATTAAGAACAAAATATCTAAAATATGCCTAAAAGCTTAGAAGTGTTATGAAAAATGCCTTTCATACCGAATGTTTAAATGTATCTTCTATTTTCTCTGATGTATTTTCATTTATGATAAGTTTACAATTTAAGATAGGTTAGAATATTTTGATCAATATGTGTGTATTTAGAGTAAAATATCTTAAAAATATGTTTGATACAACATGCTTAAACGCTTAAAGTGTATATCTTGAGCAAAGTAGTATATATTTCTCAATGTATTTTAATTTAAGTTACTTCACCATTTTATCTTAAGACTTTATTAAGCAGCAACATATTCCATAGTTGGAACAAGATAGATTACCTAGTCAAAAAGTAAAGAGTCTCGTTATATATATTAAATATTATTTTTTAAGTTAAAATTTGTATTACCTTGTAAATATTATTTTTTAAGTTAAAATTTGTATTACCTTGAAAATCTGGAAAATTTACTGAGAGTATAGAGTCAGTCACCTAGCTTGCCTAAGAAGGAAACCTAGAGATTGACAATACTGTTAGTTTGCCATAGAGTTCTTATATATAAAAATATATTATTACCTGAATGCCTCTATTTATAGGTCATGTTCTGAAAACTGGAATATCTAGTAGTTCTAGAGCCTAGAGTCACTTAATACAACTAAAAAAAGACAAAAGCACAAAGTTGATCATACTCCATGTGCTTTGTTGCCTCCATCATTCTGTTGAGGGTGATGTCAGACGGGAGTGGAATTGCAGGGTTGTCCACAATTTGGACACACTTGCATCATCAATCTGTCAGTGAGGAACTGGAAGAGTACATCCAATCGACGATTGATGAGTTTTTGTCCAAACAGTTGGTCTGTTGCATCACGACGTATGTCCATAAGTAGTTGCATGTGATTTGGAGAGAGCCTTTGTGTCCTAATCGATTCATATTGAGGAGTACTTTCTCTTTCCTTCTGTTGGATAGTCAGGTCCTATTCTTCAATTATTGGGTAGGCCCAATCCTCTTCATGCATGATCAACTGGGAGGGATTATCAACAGAGTGGATCGCAAAAGGGGAAGATGGAAAGGGAATTATGGATGGTTGTGTTTGCGGAGTGGACATGGATGTGTCAACCAATGGAGGTGGAAAATCCTGAAGAGAGATCACAGGGGCCAAAGGGAGAGAATATGGGGGGGAGGCTGGGGATTCTTCCAAAATTGGTCATCCCCAGTGCTCCTTTTCTCAGGCAGGGGACGAACTAGAATCAACAGTTGAAGGGGAGGCCATCGAATCAGAGTGACCTGGGCTAGAGACATGGGGAGAATGATAGTGACGTCGATTCTCCAGATACTTTGTGTTATCACACTAAGTGGCCTTGGGTTTTTAGCCTTTAGTTTTATATTTTCTTAAACCTTAGATTTTAATTTTCTTAATTTGACCCTTTTTAAAAGTGTGTTTGTTAGGGCCCCCTTGATAAATAAAGTATTGAGTCATGACTTATGTTTTAATCCTCATTCAAATTTCGACTTAGAACCGTTTTGTTCATGATTTATCTTTGATCCCCTCATGACTTGTCACTAGGACAGTTTTGTTCATGACTTAATCCCCCTCATGACTTGTCACTAGGATCAATTCATTCCACGAACAATTTGATTTGACATGCCATTTTCCTCACTCATGCCCTCGTAGCTCTGCTTTGTTGTCCTTTTCTTACCTGTCCAATCATTTTTTGAAATGAAGCGTTGCCCACTCATCAAGAGTTTCTGTAGCGCCTTTCTCATTCATCATATTCCACCATGATTTATGATTACAACGTTGATGTCATCTTCCTTGTTTTCAACGCCAGGAGTTGGCTAAAAGATGCTTTCAATATCTGATATTTATGAGCTCTGATAATGGTTTGTAATTTTTGAAAAACTCAAGATTGTTGCACTGCGCAAACTCCCAGTTCTGACCAGTCGACAATAGTGCTATCAGATCTGATGCTGAGGTAGATTCAGAGGTCGAGATGCTCATGACTTCTACCTGAAATCTTGTAGAGGTTTTCAAACCGATTTTATTCCACAGGTATTCTGTGTTTTCCTCCTCTGCACATAAATTTCAAGGAGAAATAACGCTTAGATTTTTGGTTATCGGGCCCTCATAGTTGAAGGAGATTTTTCCTCACGACATACTATCATTTCCTTCCCTCCTTTCAAACCTGTAATTCTCATTACCTACATATAGAAGTTTGATACATCTGCCCACCATTGCTACTAAGCTCACAACATCCAAGCAAGTCATATCTTCTGCATGTGCAGTGTGCCACTTAGAAGCGCTACTCAACAACACTTTTCTCCCCTACCTCATCTGAAATTTAAATCGAGTTGTTTCTACTCAGTTTCAAAGGCTAATTATAGGGTATCCTCTCATTTTTCAAGTGTTCATACATGCCTACATCCAAGAGTGGGATTTCCACAGCCAGTTTAGCTAGTTAGTAACCAGTCTGTTTTAAGGGAAGTTCTGTTCTCTTGAGCCTTGAGTCCTCTTGGTTATCACTCTCCATAGCCATAATAAGATCTTATCCTAAACTATGGAGACTCCTCAGATGAAGAAGTCACACAAGGGGGGTAAGGTAGTTAGAATTGAATCTGTGGATATGCATCTTTTTGAGACAGAGCCCATGGCAAGAGAAGTTTTTCAAAGAGTGGGATGCCTCTCTTTCTACCATAATATACAAAGAGGTTATCCTAAGGTGACAAGGCAGTTTGCCTTACATTTTGATGGTCGGAAGACTAAGGTAGGGGATTTAGAATTTAAGGTTACTGAAGCCTATATCTCATTTGCTACAGGAATCCCTATCACAGGTGAGAAATGGTTTAAATCCATGGCTTTGATTGCAGCCTATGCCAAATATTTCCTTAAGCCTGAACATCAAACTGGTGATTTTTCTAAAGGTGTGCCAATGAATCATCTGATTGAGCAGTTTGACAAGATATTAAGGATCATTTAGAGATACTTTACATGTGAAGGGAGGTTCAACACATTATACCAGTACCATATAAGGCTTTTGCTTCATTTTATTGGTAAAATTGAAATGAATATTCCCTACTATTTGCTAAGGATCATAGGCAAGATGTCAGACATGATTCAATCCAAGTCTAAGGATGTGGATACTAGCATATTTCACTCTGGATTGATTAGAATGCTAGTTTTTGAAGAACTGGGTAAGAAAGATATCTCATGGGAACATTTTGTTATTTCTTCTCACTTCAAGTTGGATATAACATCCACTCCTCAGTCGCAAAAAGCAAGCCCTTTACCATCCACCAGTGATGCTAAATAAGAAGAGAAAGGGAAGAGTTCTTGTTCAAGATTCAGAGGTCATCAAGGAGGTCACAAGATCTAAGGAGGAAGCTTGTCATTCCCCACAGAGATATTTTTCACCCCCTCATCCACCAGAGTTAGAAGAAGTTCCTTCTTCTACTAAACCTACAGTGAAGAAAGGGAAGAAGATACACTTCTCCTCATCTCCTTCAATAGACAACATCAAGGCCAGAAATCCCTTCACAAGAGAATCAACTTCTAAAGAAGTTGTTGAAGAACAATCCCTACCTAAATTCTCTATCCTATAGAAAAAGAAAGATAAGGACCAAGGCATTGGAAATCATGTGGAGAAGAAAGAAGAAACCCCTGCGCAAAAGAAGAAAGGTAAAGGCAAAAGCATCAAGAAGCCTGATAAGATAGAGAAGTTAATTCCTATGCAGCAGGAAGAGGAAACCATGAAAAATCTTGTTGAGATTGTTCGCGTCACTACTCCACCTGACAACCAGACATTCATAAGATTAATCATGCAACTTAGAGATGCTAGGAAGGAGGTGGCTCAATTGAAAGCAGAAGCCATGTTTGATAGGGTTAAGATGAAAGAACTCATGGATGGATACAACCACACTCTTGACCTAGAAAGGTTTGCGGCAAGAAAGGCCTAGCTTCTCCATAGGCAACTCAAAGATCTTTATAGGAAGAACATAGACTTTTAGTCTCATAACAGAAATCTCAAAGCAAATTTGCAACATTTTCAAAATGAAGTGGCTCAAAGGAACTTGCAAGTATTGGTTGAAGATGTGATTGAAAAGGAGACACCAATAACCAAGGAGAGCATATCCCCATTGAAGAATCCTGTCACTGCTAAAAGGAAGAATCTTGTTGTGTAACAACCCTAGTTGAATAAATGTTTAAGGATTATTAAGTAAAAATTAATTAGGGGATTAATTGTCTTAACATGGTATTAATTAAACAAGATTGGTATAAAGATACTAATTAAATATTTATTGATTAATTAATGGTTGCAATTTGATTAATTAATTATATGTTACATTCAATAACATGAGTATTAAATTTAAAAGATTAATAATTTATATTGTTTAAATTAAAAAGGTTACGTACACGAAAAGGGATAAGATATTAATTACGAAAGGATAAAATAATAAATGAAAGGATAAGGGGCATTAACTATGCGTAGGTAAGGAAGTAAATGGGGGGAAAGGGTGGTGAAGGAGGATATGAGTGGAGGAGGTTTACGGAGGAGGCATTACCATTCTACGAGAATTTTTTGGGGGGGAGGTCTCTCTTGGATTGCACAGAGGAGAGTTTAGTTCTGTAGTGGGATTGGATCAGTACTGGCACCGATTTGCTGGAGGTTTTGTGCACGGGGGCCAGGATATCCATATGATATCCTGGAGCTAGGAAGTTGTCCTAGTTGACAGGGTGGAACAAGGTTTTGGACAGTGTTTACATAGTTCAACAGCGGTCAACAAGGCAAGTGAAAGCAGAGGGCAAGTGAAAGCGGAGGGTTAGCATCAGACCAAGGTAATTTAAATTGTGTATTTATTTTATTTTGTTATAAAATTTTATTATTCGTTGATCAATTTAAAATGCGTAGGTGCTCAATAAAAAGGAATTATTGAATTTTACTGTTATGTTTGTAGAATTAATTGATGTTAAATAATATGGCCACTACACATGGTATCAGAGCCTTAGTTTATACACTGGAGCCTTAAAGGCCTATCTAGAACTAAAATGTAAGATTTCAAAAAAAAAATACCTTACAATTTAATGAACCAGTAATGAACAAGGAGTTTCTTTTTATGTTGGGATAAAGACCCATAAATTTATTTTCCTGAAAAGGTAATTCCTCTTTTCTTTTACAATATAAAAAGGGTTTACATTAGCAAGTACATGCAAATTGAAATGGAACTTAGTTCCTACTGCAAGGTAGAGAATTGTGCAATTTAAACATCATTTAAACCAATAGAACACCTTGAAACCCTAACAAAAAACTAACCTAGAAATCCTAAGMAAATCCAAAAGATGAAAGAATAAAAAGTAGTTAAGAAATCCCAGCTCAAGCCATCACTTTCCTATTTCTTATAAGGTACAGAGACAAACAAAAGAAAACAATTGAATTTGAAAGTTAAAATTCCAAAATTTAGACACGGAATTCCAGAATTCTATATATATAGGTAGGTTACTTATCACATACACAAATTATATATCTATATCTATATCTATATCTATATCTATCTATCTATCTATCTATATATATATATATATATAAACCCTAAACAAAACATGAATACATATGTATAAAATAAACTTCAAGTAAATATATATTAATTTAAAAGAATAAAATAATAGATTAGATTAGGTTAAAAAAATAAAAATAAAAAAAGGGTCCCATGACTTCGATGAGCTCCATTAAATATTAGTGAGATATTATAAAATTGCAAAAGTTTTTAAGAACACAAAAAAAATCACGCTAAAAAAACTACAAATAGAAACCACATAAACAATTACCATTACCTGCGTTATATAATCCAGTGCCTTGTGGCCAGTAAGCAGGTGGAATCCATGCAAGGCTGAGCATCATTGTGCTGTGAAACGACTTTATTCACCTACTCCACAACTACACTGCTAAAAAAATTCTCAATGGTTATCACCAGCAACTACCGAACTGACGAATTCATGAAACTACACAGAATTTACAGAGTTAAGAGGTAAGAACAATGAAAAATAACAAATGGATGCCAGCGGGAGTGGAAGTCGTGACCGTTGAGAAGCAGAAGTGTGTGGTGAAGAATACAAGGGAATTTGAAAGCATGTGGAGATCATGGAGGTCATGTAAGATCATTTTCACCCAAACGTTTATCTAAAATCAACTTCATTCATTAAAAACACACAACAAAGATGGACAATTACAAGACCTGAATTTTTTTTTTCTTCTTCTCAATTGTCAAATATTTCTCATCCAATACCAGACTAGAACAAGCTAAGAGCCTCCCTCATCATTCAAATATTAAGAGCCATCTTTTATACTTTTGTGTTGATGCTTAAGCATCAAACAGGGCGTAGATCTCTAATTCCAGAACTATTCTGTTTTCTTTTTCACTCCTTTCAAAATTTCTCAATTTATCATCTAAAACCAGTCTAGAACAAGCTAAGAACCTCTCTCATTATTCAAATTTTACAATATCTTTCCTCGTGATAGGAATGCAGATAACACAACTTTTAAACATACTATTGATTACACTGTTTAGTTGTGGGTGCAACTGAGAGATGAAGTTGATCAAATCTGCAAGTAGAATTTGTTTCTCATCAGTGTTCAAAACACCCTAGATGGTTCAAGATATCACCAACAAATATCATGCTATCTGATATAAAAGCAAAATGGACTAAATGTAACTTCATTTTTTTAAGCTGTCTATTCTTGCTTGCTAAGCTGCCTTGTACCATTACAGATTTGTCATACTACTAATACTTGAAGTTAATAAAGTGTATTGAATCCAGATTACAAATAGAACCACAGGGATGTATACATGAAGCACATGAATTACTAAAATACAACTGTCAACTTCGTAGTCATCCATACAAATAGTACAGGTGGATACATTCAACAAGATTTAAAGATTAACCAGAAAAAAATCATTGAAATAAATTGATGAATATATCAATGTGCAAACTTGTTGCTGTGGAAATTTCAACAGACCTGATATGTTGGGTTTCAGATCCAAGGGTTTTCAACAACCTAAATTTTTAAGGGATGAAGAATCAGAGAATACAGAGGTCAATGCCAAAGTAGAACATGTTGTTGTCAATGACCAAAGGATGTGAAAAATATGTTGATGCAAGCCAATTAAGTTATATACGAAGATTTGTCTAGAAATCGCTAGGTCACCCTGCCAGAGGATGAGACGGATGAAATGAAAAACTAAAACGTCCTACGTACCTTCAAATGCATCAAAGCCCACAAAAACTAAAAACAAACAAAACAAATCCTAAACGAAACAACTGCGACAGATATGTTCTGCATCAGGTTAAATCAGAGCGACCATCCATAAGCTAAGAACATGTAGATAAATTAGATCAACAACCAACCAAATTAAAATCTAAATGCATTAATTCCCAGTGAAAATTAGACCCCCAAAAAAAAAAAAAAAAAACCAATCTACGCACCAGAACGCAAAGAGGAGAAGATTTTGCAGGTGGGGAGCCCCGAAAATGAGAAATTAGGGGAAAGTCAAGGATTTGAAGAGCGTATGGAAACTTCACCCATGACCACGACCGAGACCGAGCTCAGGAGTGTGTGTATCTAAGAATTATGGAAGAGAATCTTACGTTGATGGCGGGCATTACCAACATCAGCGCCAAGAGCAGAGGAAAGAGGCGAGAGACGGCAGAGGAAAGAGGCGGAAGTGAGGGAGCGTTAGGGTTAAGGAACAACTTAGGTGTTTGGTACTGAGAGCCGGAGTCCGGGCACGTGGGCCTCATGCCAGAAGCCCGAACTTAAAGGCTTCCAGATAAGGCCTCGTTTCTCATTAAGTATTAAGCACATTAAACTCTCACCGAAGTGAAAATAAGATTTTTTTTTGTAATATTAATTCTAATTTTATTTATTTAAGAAAAAGAAGCATTCATACTATTACGTAAATTTAAATTATTTAAATTAAATTAATTACCTTATATTAAATTAAATTAAAATCGATAATTATTTAAATTTAATAATATATGCTAAGCTTAATAAAAATAAAAATAAAATTTAAATTGACTCCATGGGTTTTGAACCCACGACCACCCACCAAGCGAAGCGCCTTAAGAAGAGCACCAACACCAACACGCCCTCATAAGTCTTTACAAATAAATTCTTTTACTTATTTAGATTAATGGTAACGTTGTAGGGATTAGAGTGGTATTATTATTAGGAAGATACAATATGAAGATTAAGACTAGCTGGCTTATTACCTAACCCATTGATCCGGAGCCAGTTGACCGAGTTGAATCATAATTAGTGAATGCACCAGAAATCAAGGTAAAGGCTTATTTGGCACCACTGATCTTTGTATCCCAAGTATAAACTCCAATTGTCCAAGCGTCAGGTTCACAAGACCGTACACACAATTCGTCGAGCCGAGCGCCAAGTCCCTCCACTCCATTCCACCAATCAAAGTCAATGCTAAATCTCAATGCAACAATCGACAATGCCAATGCAACACGCCAAAGAAAATCTCCCGAGTCAAGCATCAGAGGATATTTAGTTATAAGCGAAAAGTTAAAAGGGCTTAGACTAGGACAAGCGGGAAGGAGGCGACATATGCACTAGGAGAGTAAGCATAGGAAGTGGCGAGTATGGCGCAAGGCTAGTGTAGCTACAGGGCAAGGGAACCAATAATTTTTTTTCATAGGGGCGAAGAAATCAAGCTTAGACGCTTAATCCTAACCCTAACCTAGCCAATCCCCTAAAGGAGTAATGTTTGTTTACACACAAGTAAAGAAAACTTATGCCTAACCATGTTTCTAGTTTGAGTAGCACCAATTTAAAACATCCTGGAACTCACCCTGACAACTTTGGTTGATGCAGGTTAAAGCATACAGGATGGTCAGGACTCAAGGGAGTCGAGGCAAGGGAGCGTCGTCGCAAGCACCGCCAACACTGCCAGCGCCACCACCACCATCGCCCGAACTAGCCCTCATACTGCGCTCGTTGGAATCGATTAACGAGACTTTAAAGGGGTGACAATCGACAGGGACTGAAGTGGAACCCCCACCGTTTGGAACGGGTAATCCATAAGCGTCAAGGGATTCAGGGGGAGGACCTCCACCTGAATACATCACGTGAGAATTGCAGAATATCAAACTTCCGGAGTTTTCCGGGGGTCACACCAGTGAACGTGCGGAAGCATGGTTGGAAGGCATGACAAGGTGTTTTTCCTTAAGGGACTATGCGTCCAACTCAAAGGAAAAGATCACCATTTTTCAGTTAAGAGACAGCGCCTTGAACTGGTGGGGAAACCTGGAAAGACAACTGCACCTTAACCCAGACACAGTATCTTGGGAACTTTTCGAGGAGAGGTTCCGAAGGAAATATCTACCAGCTTACTACGAGGAACAACAGGTAGGGGCATTTCATGCCTTAGTACAAGGAAACAAAACTGTAGAAGAATATGAGATCAGGTTTATGGAACTGGTCAAATATGTTTCGTATATGGGCAATGACCAACGACAGGCAGAGCGCTTCGTCTATGTATTGAACCCTAAGATAAGAGCTATGGTGCAGATGTGGAAACTGTCTTCTGTAGAGGAAGCGGTGGAAAATGTGCGTTATGCGGAGGAACACATGAACTTAACTGGGGGTACAAGACCAACATTTCTGCATCGTCCTGGATTTGTAGGGAAGGCCCCGAGGAAATTTTCTAGGGGAGGGGGCTCAAGGCCACCGCCGTATGGTAACAGAGTCATGCCAAGGACAATAGCTGCAGGGATTTCAATGGCAGCGAGTGCAGCATCTCGCTCATCGCCATCGGTGCAGACAGGTCCATGACCATCTCAGGGAACAACTAGTAGGGGCAGGGGTTCCAAGGGAAGGAACTCATTTCAGAGACAGTTACATAACAGTGCACAGGTTCAATCTTGTGTTACCTGTTGGGGGTGCGAAGGACCCCATTACCAGCGTGACTGCCCAGAGTTACAATCAGGGTTCGTGCATATAGAAGGAAAGGCACCGATGGGGAGAGCAAGTAGCAACCACCAAATTTACGCAGCGGTTAATAATCACCAGGCCGAACATCAATCCACGATGGTGGAGTCATCAGGTATGCTAAATCATATGAATGTTAAGATTTTGTTTGATTCTGGTGCAACATATAGTTTCATTTCACCATCTGCATTAGAAAAGAGTGGGTTGGCATCCTACGAGCACGATGACTTTAAACAAGTCGAGATGTCTTCGGGGGAAAAACAAGCGGTAGGACCTAGTGTCGATAATTATATAGTAGACCTGGGAGTGTGTACTACCAGGTTAAAGGTATACGTCACTGCTCTTGGGGCATATGACCTAATCATTGGAATGGATTGGTTAGCAGCTCACCGAGATTTGGTAGATTGTTTCGCCAAGAGGGTGCTTTGTGTCGATGATGAAGGAAGGCCAGTAGAGATCTAGGGTGTACGGATAAAAGTGTCATTACACTTTATATCCACTATGAATGTTAAGAGATGCTTGAGACAAGGGTGTCGATTGTATGTAGTGGAAGAAGTGAATGAAAGGAAGGGACCCTCATTGGATCAGTACCCGGTATTGTCAGAATTTCAAGATGTTTTTCCGAATGAGTTACCAGGGTTACCTCGTGAGAGGGAGCTTGATTTTACTATTGAGATAAAACCTGGTGCATAACCAATCTCCAAGACTCTGTATCAGATGACAGCGCCAGAACTTTGTGAATTGAAAATGCAATTGAAAGAGTTACTGGACTTAGGGTTAATAAGGCCCAGTGTTTCACCCTGGGGCGCGCCGGTAATTTTTGTAAAGAAGAAGGACGGATCCTTGCAAATGTGTGTAGACTACAGGGACTTGAACTGTGCTACAGTGAAAAATAAGTACCCAATGCCACGAATAGAGGACCTTTTCGATCAGATGAAAGGAGCAGCGGTATTCTCAAAGATTGATTTGAGATCAGGGTATCATCAGTTAAGGATTAAGGAAGGTGATATCCAAAAAACTGCCTTTCGAACTCGGTTCGGACATTACGAGTTTGTTGTAGTACCTTTTGGATTGACCAATGCGCCAACAATATTCATGAGCCTCATGAATGACGTATTTCGGAAGTACTTAGATCGATTTGTACAAGTTTTTCTAGATGACATCCTCATCGATTCCAAGAATGAAAGAGAACATGAGGAACACTTGCGAATAGTGTTGTCCTGCCTTAGAGAGAACAAATTGTATGCGAAGTTGTCGAAGTGTTCCTTCTTCCAGAAAGAGATTCACTATTTAGGTCATATCATTTCTGGGGAAGGAATCTCTGTGGACCCAGAAAAGGTAAAGGCCATTATGGAGTGGCCAGTGCCGAAAAATGCCCATGAGGTGAGAAGCTTCATGGGGCTAGTAGGTTATTACCGGAGATTTGTAGAAGGATTCTCAAAAATAGAGAAACCCATCACCACCTTGCAGTGCAAGGGGGTCAGGTATGAATGGACAGTAGAGTGTGATAGTGCATTCATTGAGCTTAAGAGGTTACTAACCAATGCGCCAATTCTACGAGTGTCAGATATGGAAAAGGACTTCATGGTCTGCACGGATGCCTCGAAGCAAGGGTTGGGGGACGTGCTAATGCAGGATGGAGGAGTGATATCTTATGCATCAAGGAAGTTGAAGAAGCATGAAGAGTTATACATGGCTCATGATTTAGAGTTGGAAGATGTAATGCTAGCTCTAAAAATTTGGAGGCACTATCTTGTGTGGCGAAACTTTGAGCTCAAAACGGACCATCAAAGTTTAAAACATCTCTTCACTCAAAGAGATCTGAATGCCAGGCAAAGGCGATGGAGTGAGTTTATGAGTGAGTACGATTTTGGTATTTCGTACATAAAGGGAAAGGAAAATGTGGTCGCAGATGCCTTGAGTAGGAGACCACGTATCTTCTCCTTGGTAACCTTAAAGGTCAATCTGAGGGAACATGTGTTGACACAACTCCCAGGAGACAGTTGGTATTTAAAGGTTACTTCAAACCTCCAGAGCGGGAGGTAGTTAGATCCAAGGTATGAAGGATATAGTCTAGAAATAGATGGACTGTTAAGATATCGAGGAAGGATGTACATCCTTGAGAATGGGGATATTCGAAGCATCATACTGAAGGAAGCCCATAGAGCACTTTATTGTGCGCATTCGGGTGTGAAGAAGATGTACGCAGATATGAGGAAGCTCTTCTTTTGGGTAGGCATGAAGCGCGATGTAGTCCATTTCATCGCCAAATGTGTTACACATCAAAATTACTCAACTGGATAAGTGTCGCATATTCCTCTCAGTTGTCGTAAGTGTCGCATCTTCCTTACAACTTTCACAAGTGTCGCCAGTTGGTTACAAGTGTCGCAAGTTGGTTACAAGTGTCGCAAATGTTGTTTAAGCATGTTTCCATAATGAAGACACTAAGGAGACACTTAAAACATCTTATGTACTTGATTTGGAGAAGGAGAACTGGTTTACTAGAGTCAGATAACTCTTAACACCTGAGAAGAGCTTTCAATCAAAAGTTTTGAGGGTGAAAGCTCCTCTAAAACAACCTTAGAAGCATTGGCGTTCCCCTATAAGGCCTCAAGGAGTTTTATAACGCTTCCTCACCCCTCTGAAGGAGCGCTACTCACTTTTGAAGCACTGGCGCTCCCCTTAAGCTGCTCAGGGAGTGTTCTAGCGCTCTAATGCCCCTTTTGAAGGAGAGCTTCCTAATCTGGGGCAGTTGTTGGCCCGTTGAGGAGAATGAGGAAAGGATCTTTCGAGATTAGGAGGCAGTTGTACTTGAATTATTGGTTTCATCAAGAGATCCCTGATCTAAGGAGGAGGTTCTTCAGCTTGTTCTAAAGATAACTCAAGAGGTTAAGCTCCTCTCAACCTATATAAGCAAGCTCTATGATGGTGGAAAGGGGGGAAGAATTGCTAGCATGAAACCTATGATCTCATAGGAAACACACAGTCAGCCAAAGGAGAAGTGATTAGTGAAGCTGCTGTCAGCCAGGTTGTGGATCTTTCGAGCAAGGGTTAGATGAAGGGGACTTGACAAAGCTGTCGCATTCGCATCTATGATTGTTAGTATTGCTGTCGTTATTCTCATTAATATGACACGCTTGGCCTGTTTCTTTCTAGTTTGTGTCTGATGTTACATAAACTTATCATTAATTGATAGATCTATTTTCAAGCTAATATCAATAGAGTAGGAAGTGGTCGTATCTTGTTTGTCTGTAGAACTCAGCGAGGAGCAAAGGATTGGAGCGCAACTCGGAGCGTGCAGGGACAAACGTTGATAATAAGGTACTTTTGTTATCCTTCCTTCTCATGTATTAGTTTAGATAGATTTGAAAGGAAATTAGTGTCTACGTTAAGCATTTTTCTGTCTAGGGTTAAGGTCAAGCTCTTAGAGGCGATCTACCTGTCCGCAGGGAGATTTTCCTACAACAGAAACTGG
>ML786250.1:318633-334035 GCA_009831015.1 Picea engelmannii | reverse complement strand
AACAAACACCTTCATGGTTGGATTTTGTAGCCTTCTTCACTACTTTTATTGAGTTTTCCCGTTGATTAGAGTCCAAGACTCATGCATTGTCTTTCTCTCTGTTTAGCTGAGTAAAAACCTTGGTGAAGGTCATCAAAGGCCTATAGACCTCTTTATCTCAATTTCAGTCAAGGTCATTGTTCTCCAACTTTGGATTTTTGGGTGTGAATTTTGTTTTCTCTTTGATTGTTTCTTTTCTTTTTCTTTTTGTTTTGATTGCAACGAAAGGGTGCATTGTTTGTATGACTTTAGCTTGTGCTAGTTTGATTTTCATTCATACAAAGACAATTAGCAAGACGAGCATTGTGTTGAATTGATCTTTTATTTTTTTGACAATTTTTGGAGTTTCARACCCTTGCGCCCCTGTCCTAGTGTTAACAGAGCGCCAATGCTCCTAATAGCTTTGCACAGAGCATTATAACGCTCCTTGCCTTTGGCAACAGAGCGCCAACCCTCTTTGGCTCAAAAACCTTCCAGAATTGCATTTGTTTTGGATTTTGCCTCTGTGTCTCTTCTGCTGAGTAACCTTGTGAGTCATTGTTTCTTCCCTTTCAACCTTGACATCTGTTTCCTGGAAGAACAAACACCTTCATGGTTGGATTTTGTAGCCTTCTTCACTACTTTTATTGAGTTTTCCCGTTGATTAGAGTCCAAGACTCATGCATTGTCTTTCTCTCTGTTTAGCTGAGTAAAAACCTTGGTGAAGGTCATCAAAGGCCTACAAACCTCTTTATCTCAATTTCAGTCAAGGTCATTGTTCTCCAACTTTGGATTTTTGGGTGTGAATTTTGTTTTCTCTTTGATTGTTTCTTTTCTTTTTCTTTTCGTTTTGATTGCAACGAAAGGGTGCATTGTTTGTATGACTTTAGCTTGTGCTAGTTTGATTTTCATTCATACAAAGACAATTAGCAAGACGAGCATTGTGTTGAATTGATCTTTAACTTATATACAAAAAATGAAAAAGCATCTCCATGACTGATTGTGCATATTAGAAGGCATTTAAAAGTTTTAGCATCACATCAGGATTTGATTGAGAAAAAGAATTGTTTGAGGACACTCCGTATTCGTGCTTGTTAAGTGAAAAGAAATCTCTCTCTCCCTTAGATAGACGTTCATCGGAAGGAAATGACTGCTTATCATGTTCGATGCATTCTTTGGGTCTGAGTCATAATTCCATTTGTTTCACTTCCATACACCCCTTTTGCGTAAATAACAACCATAAGAATCAACGCCAATTAAAAATTATCTAGAACTTTTTCTTTTCTAGGATCCTCCACCAACAGTAGAATAGGTGTAGTACTTTGGATTAGGCTGTGAGCATAACTCTCCAAAGTTTCCAAAACAAACAGTAGCATCCTGAGTTAGGGAGAGCCAAATCCAATTATCGTATAAGTCTGCCTGGGATCCCCCTCTCACACAAGGGTTACGCACGAGGTCGCATTCGGGTAAGCTACGGGGACTAACCCTCCATGGTTTAACTGATTGTGGTGGTCAGATCGTATTATGGGGGTCACTTTGAGGTAAATCCGCAATTACTGTGTGGAAGCCTTCTAGCTGATTTCGAGCTTGATACCCTGCCTGTATGTTCCGATTGGACTGTCGATTGTTCCCACCCAGGGGCTGACTGTGAATTGGTAACCTTAGTATCCATAATCTTTAGGGTCTTACACAAGGTGACGGTGACGAGAAGTCTCACTGTACCTGGAGAAAACATTGGTCAAACTCACTCGGGCTCCTTGGAGGGTAAATCCACAATTACTGCATGGAAGCTTGCACCAAGGCGTAAGTCCGTTAAGCAGGTCGCCATTGTAACTGTTCCACCCTATCCTCGCCCCTTCTGGACTTGATCACGCGAAGTTGGATTTCATTACCAACTAGTACGATCATCAAAAGAAGGTCATGTTTGCTTGGTTGTGATTCTTAGATTTTTTTAGCGTGTGCTGTTTCTTTTCGCTAGTTGGCTATAGATTTCTTCCGCTCACTCTTTTTCGCCAACATCGACCCTCCACAACGCTCGCGGAGGATGAAGGGACTTCTTCCAGAAAATATGGAAGGAAATACCCCTTTACCCCCTCATTCTACGGAGGAATCTCCTCAACAGAGCGAGGTTCAAAACACTACAACTTCCCAAGAAGAAGTTCCCATCCCTTTGGAGAATTTTCGAATTGTCTCAGAATCTCCGGAAGCATACCGCATTCCGGAAGGACACGAATGACAGATCCTCCACCTGAATTCTGTCGGAGAATTTGTTGTCATCAATCCTGAAATTCCGGTTGGGTCTCCTCAAAACCCTTTAGCCAATGACTCTTTTTGGACCGCAGACATTGTTCGGAGTCCACCACGCTTGGTGCGAGATCTCTATGGAACGGGGGAAGGTGCCGATGCATCTTTTTCCTACACTATACCTCCAAATCATTTTACCAGTGCCACCACTTTTATAGCCACACCACCCATTGGTCCGAACATACCGTTCGTTAGCCCAAGGTCTACTATTCCCCTCCAGACGGCCCAATCTACAATAGTCCCTCACATCCCGACTATTCCCACCGGCAATCCGGTGGTCACTCAAGCCATGATCGGCACACCTGTAACACCGAGACCTACACTCCCTTTTGGGTACAGGGCACTAAATGCTTTCACTGCCACTACGACCACTACCCAAGTTATACCGGGAAGTTCCATTCCTATCCAACAACCTGGAGGGACCGGTCTTGGTGGTCCTAATCCGCTCAGTGGTACTAGTCAATCATTTACGTCTGGCTCTCAAATCCCGGGAACTCTACCTCAAGCTGGGGGGCATCCTCCCACCGGAGGACAAATTCCATTCGGGGGGAACCCTCATGCTGGGGGGCAACCTCAAGTCGGAGTCCACCACCAACCACAAGGACAAAATGTGTCCGCCACACCCAATATGTGGAGCATCCCTTTTCAAGGAAATCCGCATGCCTCCACGGGACAAAATGTGTCTGCCGCACCCAATCCATGGAACGTTCCTTTTTCAGGAAACCCACACTTCCCGGCAGGACAAAATTCTCAGGCTCCGCAACAACCTCCTTATGGACAAATGCCCAAACCAACCCATAACCCTCAAAACCCATTTGGTTATCCTCCACTCACACATGCTTCTCAAAACACCTCAAATCCTGCGTACCTTGGTCAAAACCAGCCGCATATGAGAGGGCCCACAAGTTATAATTATCCACATAACCCGGTAATGGGCCCCATTGGTGTCCCTCTGCCACACCAACATTACCCATAGGTTAACCGACAACTACCTTTTTTGGCTACCCTGGATCTTCCAGACTTGTCTCGGTTAACGAATGATCCCATTTATCATTCTCCGGTTTGGCCAGCTATTCCAGCTAAACTTCCTTCTGATATCCCAAAATTCAACGGAAAATCCGGAGAAGACCTGAACAACCACGTGATGACTTTCCATTTGTGGTGTTCATCCAACTCCCTCATGGACGACTCTATTCATTTGCATCTTTTCGAAGGAACACTTACGGGTTCTGCAGCAAAATGGTATATTGAGTTACCATGCGCATCTTTTCACGATTTCAACTCCCTCGCCATGTCCTTCCTCACACACTTCCAACTGCCCATTCGATATGAGACAGGTACTGAACTATTAACCTCCCTTCGTCAGACAACTTCCATACACATCTCCGATCATATCCATGAATGGAGACGACGACGAAGGCTAATCAAAGCGGTCATCCCCGACCAATTGTTAGCGAAATGGTTCACGAAATCATTGTTACCCCAGATCGCTCATGATGTTTCCATGGGCGGTGTGGTCACCGAGGAAGAAGCCATCGCCCGAGCTCAGTACTTAGACTTAGTCTATTCACAATCCGGTACTCTGTATGAGTTGATACGAAACGCTACCCGTGCCACTAACGATCCATCCAAACCATCGACTGCTTCGCATGCGGATGGAGTTATTGGCTCCGTCAAAACCCAATCTACCACCCAGTCCACTGGAACGATTCAGTGACCCGCTTCGACGACTGCTCCCAGTTCGACTGCACCCTCTTCTACCCCCCCTCAAACTCAGGTCTTTGATGTGAATGTGGTCCAATAAACCCCTTCACAACAACTTGGGGGCAAGAAGAAAGCGAGAAACAAAACAAATAAGAACAATAACAACGAACAACCCAAAACCCAATCGCAAACCCCTGCTGCTGGAAAACAACCACCGCAGAAACCGAAATTCCCATGTCTCATTTGTGGTGACGATCACTACACTCGAGAATGCCCACATCGCGATGAAGTGGCCAAACTTTTCAAGGGAAATTCGCAATCCGCCGTGCTTACTCATCCTTTTCCACAAAAACAATCTTTGGTTGCACAAACCCCCATGCCGAGGGGCAGTTCCAACCAACCCCATGATGAGGCCTCAACAAGCGCCCACATTTACATGTTTAACAGGGTTAATCTAACCACTCATTCTATGACATACGACACGCCAGTTAAACCTGATAAGCCGAAGACTGCTAACGGTTCTTCGCCAGATCCTTTACAATCCTCTGTTAATCCTCCATCTGTTAGCCCTCCATCCGGGCCACTTTAGATAGAGAAACCTTCTTTTGACTCCATCTTACGCCCTCCTAAGAGCACCATCCGAAAATCCACTTTCAATCCTAATTCATGGGCTGCCCAAAATTAAAATATTGTAGAAGATTTGGCCCAAGCCCCGTGTGCCATGTCCGCGTTGGAAGTTCTACAACACTTTCCCAACCAACGTAGGATGCTCTTAGCTTCTATTGGTGCTTTCGATCCCGAGTCATCAAACTACATCACGTTTAATCTGGATGATCATCAATCACAACTCTCCCACCAGCTAGCTTTCCAAATCAATGTTGTTGTTCACAATCAACAAATCCACCGGACTATCCTGGATGAGGGAGCCTCTACCTGTGTCATGTCGCTAGCCTGTTGGAAAGGTTTGAAATCACCTGCCCTTAACAAATCCCTACGATGTTACGCGCTTTCGATGGACGAGGTTTCCATCCTCATGGATTACTGCAATCCCTAGCCGTTCAATTGGGCGGTAAAACTGTTACCGTTGATGTCGAGGTGGTCGATGCTCCCCTCGATTACAACCTATTACTTGGAAGAAGTTGGTTCTACGCTATGACTGTCGTCTCCTTGTCGGTGTTTCGATGTGTACAATTCCCCCATCAAGGGAAAATTGTCACTGTCGATCAACTTGACTTCTGTACACCCGAAGCTCGCATCCCTGCCACCAACAACATTCCTTTTTTGGGAGACCACCCAGTTACGTATGAAAGCGTTGGTGTTGGCTTATTGAAAGATTCTAGCCTTATGGGTACTTTCCCTACACCAGTTCCACCTACTGCACACCACATTGCTTCCGTCAATATGATCTCGACTATGCCTTATCAATCCTTGGAATCATCTGATCCTTGGATTGTACCTAGTCCTTTGGAATTCGATGTGCTCAATGACACCATGCCACTCAGCCCAGCCGAGGCCGCATACATAGCTATCCAATCTACCTCTCCCTCCCCAAACAATTCACATTCATTGGCACTCGATGCTTACTCGGTCCCCTCGTGGTTGGATTCCCTATCATCTGTCGTGGATTACATTTCCCACATTTTTCCTTTAGACGAATCTATTATGGAAATGCTTAGCATTGACGATTTGCCCTGGGATGATAACCACCATTGATCCTCTTTTCTTCCACCTTTGGAAGAAGTTCAAGACGTACGATCTGTCTTCCCCCCCGATGTTACCGATGCTCCACAATCCCCTATCCTCACACAAGATACTTTCTCTGAGGGGAACATGGGTAACATCTCTACTACAATCACAATCGACATTTCAGTCAAAGAAGGTGTCGTGGAAAACATTAATCTTGGTGCTAATTGCACGCCCGACGAAGTGGTTTCTTACACCGCTTTGTTCAAGGAATTCCATGATGTCTTCGCATGGAGCTACGAGGAAATGCCAAGGATTGACCCTTCAATCGTCGTACACGAAATCAAGACTTACCCTGACGCAAAACCGGTTCGACAGAAACTCCGCCCGGTTCATCCCAAGAAAATCGTAGCCATAAAGGCAGAAGTTGAAAAACTTCTAAAATCTGGCTTCATCTATCCCATCCCTTTGACAGAATGGGTCTCCAACCTCGTTCAGGTTGCCAAGAAACAAGGGACCATCCATGTTTACGTAGATTATCGAGATCTCAACAAAGCTTGTCCCAAGGACAACTACCCTACGCCTTTCATCGATCAAATCATCGATAATTGCGCAGGAAGCATAATCTTCTCTTTCATGGATGGATTTTCTGAATATAACCAGATTGAAATCTTACCTACTGATCAACATAAGACAGCCTTCATCTTCCCTTGGGGAACTTTCACCTACTGAAAGCTACCTTTTGGCCTTAAAAATGTTGGTGCTACTTTCCAGCGAGCCATGTCGTACACTTTCCATGACATCAAGCATATCGTGGAACCTTACCTCGATGATTTACCTGCCCATTCATCCAACCGACCTGATCACATTGGTCACTTGCGGGAAATTTTTCTTCGATGTCGCTTCTATCGTATTCGTCTGAACCCACATAAATTCATTTTCGCTGTCGAATCCGGCCGACTCCTCGGTTTCATCGTCTCCAAAGACAGGATCAGGGTGGATCCCTTAAATATCAAGGCCATCCTAGCCTTACCCCCACCTACCAACTTAACCCAACTCCAAAGTTTGCAAGGCAAAGCAAACTTTCTTCGTCGTTTCATCTGCAACTATGCCGAGATCACTAAAGGATTTATGCGGCTACTGCAAAAGAACATCCCTTTCATCTGGGATGACACTGCCCAATGGTCATTCGATGCTCTCAAGCACGCTTTGAACCACGCTCCTTTGTTACATCCTCCCGAATATACAAAGGATTATATACTTTACTTGGCCACTTCTACTTCTACCAATGCGATGGTGTTAGTTCAAGAGGACTCTAACGGTGAAGAACACGTGATTTATTATCTGAGCAAGATTTTATCCAGACCCGAACTCAGATATTCGCATGTTGAGAAACTGGCTATGGCAGTCGTCATTGTTGTCCAAAGATTCCACCACTACATCTTATTACGCACCACCATGGTAATCGCAGAATCCAACCCCATGTACCATGTCTTGACGCGTCAAGTACTTGGGGGAAAATATTCAAAATGGATCGTTATTCTTCAAGAATTCGATCTCAAGTTTACGAAGGCTAAAGCCAAAAAATCCCTGGTGTTTGCCGAGCTCATCTGTGCTCTCCCTTGTGTCGATGAAAAAATTGAACCTAGAGATTCTCTCCCCGATGAATCTCTCTTCCTCATCAGCACCTCTGACCCTTGGTACGGAGACATTCTCCTCTACCTTCAAACTCAACGTTTTCATCCCAACATCTCGCGCGAAGAGAATCGACGCATCCGTCACCACTCTCACTGTTATCTCATCCTCGACGACACTTTGTATCGCTGTGGTATTGACACCATCCTTCGGCGATGTCTGATTCAAGAAGAGGCTGAACGCGTTTTGAACGACTGTCACCTTGGCGCCTGTGGCGGTCACCTTTCCGGGATGGCCACAGCCCAAAAAATCCTACGTGCCGACTACTTTTGGCCCTCGATTTTCAACGATTACATCGAGGCCATAAAAAAATTCCCACCCTGCCAAATCTTCAACAAGAAGCCACACACCCACCCTAATGCACTGCACCCCATTATTGACATCGGCCCCTTTTCCAAATGGGGTATCGATTTCATGCAGTGTAAGCCTACCTCAGCCGAGGGGCACGGTTACATCATCGTCGCCGTCGACTACTTCACCAAATGGGTTGAGGCTATGCCTACCTTCCTGAATGATGTCCGTACTACAGCTCTATTCCTCTTCAACCACATCATTACTCGTTTTGTTGTACCACGTGCCATTGTCGCTAACCATGGTGCACACTTCAAAAAACAGATGATGAGCGAGTTACATGTCAAATTGGGTTTTCGCCATGAAAACTCATCCCCCTACTACCCTCAAGCGAACGGGAAAGTTGAGGCTATCAACAAAGTCCTAAAAACCATGATCCAACACATGGTAGGGGAAAACAAGACATCGTGGCATTTACAACTGTTTTCAGCTCTCTGGGCCTATCGCACGTATGTGAAAACCTCAACTAGATTCACTCCTTTCCAGTTGGTCTATGGCATTGAAGTTGTCCTACCAATCGAGTGTGAGATTCCATCACTCAAATTGAAAGTAGAACTCTTGCCCCATACTTCTGCGGAAGAAGAACGATTCTTGTATCTATCCAAGCTGGATGAAACATGCCGCGATGCTGCTCTCGTTAATGAGGCACATCATAAACGAATTAAGAGTCAATATGAAAAATCCGTTGAACCTAGAGCCTTTGTAGAAGGAGACTTAGTCCTCGTTTACGACCAAGCACACGATAAATTGGGAACAGGAAAGTTAGAACCTATGTGGCACGGTCCTTACATCGTGAAGCGTGTGTTACACAGAGGTGCCTATGAACTAGTAGATCATGATGAAATTTCCCTGGGCGAGCCCTGAAATGGGATTTACCTTAAAAAGTACTATGCCTAGATCACCTAGCATCTGTAGTTTGTACATTATTGTATTTTAATTTGGTGTGTCTTTTTCTTTCGCGTGCTCGAGTCTTTACCGTTGCCACTCATGACTGTGCCTGTGTTTTCATGTGCAGATGACGTCTGTCTTTCCTATCTTTTTTGGGTTCGCGGATGGTGCCAGCTGACATACCCGGAACATTGCTTCGGAAGCATGGGTTATTTATCAGTTTGATGAGGTGGTGAGTTCAGGAGGCATCTGTTTAGGACCAACAACCAACAATATGGAAGAATACCACACTGTCATTGGACTATTAACCCAAGCCTCCTCTCTAGGTATCTCTCGTATCATTATTTACTTAGACTCCCAACTCGTGGTTTATCAACTCAACCGCATCTACGCTATTCGTAGTCCTATCCTACTACGTCTACACTTGCAAGTTCGTCATCTTGAACGAATGTTCGATTACATTGAATATAGACACATTCCAAGAGAACTTAATAGTGTTTCAGATTCGTTAGCTAATTATATCATGGATCGGTATCTTGCCCACAGATAAGATTCAAGGAAAGAAAAACTGTACATTACATGTAAATTAAAACACATCATAGACATCATCATGTACAAATCATCGGCATCATAAAAACTCGAAACTGTATATATATATGGCGTGACTGAAATGTTTGCTTTACATCAAAAAGTGTGTAGAAGAGAAAAATATTGGGCCTTTCCACCCATACAATGTCGCCTGACAAGGCATACAAAACATGATCACTGGAGAGATTCTAATCTCCCCGCACTACGTTATGCTATGAGTAACACACTACAGTGCGCACCACACGCCTCAATAGAGAATTAACATTCTCCGGTACTCCTACAGTGTGCCACTGCAGATGTAAAGGTACTTCCCCCGTCCGCAAAGGAGGGATGCCCATTGTAAGGCCTTGGAGGTTCCTCTGAACCTCCCGGAGACCTACTGCCAGTACTGCCGGATCTACTGCAACTGGGGCACCTCCACGACGCCCTGGTACTGGTATATCAACTGGGCACACTGCTACCTTGTCTGCATGTTAGAAACAAAACATTTGTTAAGACTCTTTTACATACCCAAAAAAATATATATACATCAAAAACTTAAAAAACAAAAACTAGACAAGGTATGGATTAATCTCTTACCTGACTCGTCCCAGTCTTCCCCCGCGGGCAAAATCAAGTCCATACTCCCGCGGAAGTCTACATCGGCATAAGGGAAGTCCTCTATCCAGAGATACTGCCGTCTCAGCCAGGCAAGGAAATCACCAGTGAAGTGGAACTCTGACTCCAAAACTAGCCTTGGAGACAGACTAGTCCACCTCTCCATCCTAGGTTCGTCCACTGGTCGTATTACCAGTGCTATCTGAGGCTACATATGAGGGATGCGCTCTAGGAAAAACGAGACCAAAAACGATCCATAGCCGAACTGTTTCTGACCAGTCCTGCACCGTGAGATCTGTTCCTTCACATTCTGAAGGAACGCTGCACTCCAGTTGAACAGTGTTGGTTCCAAACACTGAACACCATAGGCCACCTGCAATCTCAATGCCAGATGAGCGCTAGTGCTGCCTGTCACACTCGTAATAGCAAATAATATAGACTGGAGAGGCAGATCTCGTATATCCTTGATAGGGATCCTGCCCCCTACCAACCTTGCTCCCGGAATGCAGTCGCGTGCCAGATACACGTCCACCTACTCAGGTAATGCCCTCTGCCCAGTGAAAGATATGGGGAGCCCTCTTTTTGAGAGGTCGATCAAAAAGTACACATCTTCCAACTCAATGGTTAGAAGTTGTGTGCCGATGCGGAATCCCTGTTCCGAAACATCCCAAAGACCAATCATATGCTCAAGCAGTAACACCTCTCTCTTCATTTTTTGCAATTTGAAGAACTTGAGAAAGCCACAAGCTCGCAAAGAGGCCCACGTACAAGGACTCCGTAGAGCGGCCAAATCATCCATCTCATGTTCCCTCTCTTTCCATTCAATCATGATTGCCAAAGATACCTACAAAACAACAAAATCAAATATTTCGTTATTCCTCACATTTTGGTAATTTCGGCGATTTTTAAAAAGAATTTTAAAACATGAAACAAAATGCCCATGTCATCTAAAAGAAACCACTCACTCTTTTTAACCACCACGCCCGTTAACATTTGTCAAATAATGATAAAAACGTTTTAAAAATGCAAAACGACTTTGGGGGCTGCGTGGGCATTTGGGGAGAATTTTTATGAGTTCTTTTACTAAAAATGACCGGTCTAATTGATTGCAAGGGTGTAGACATCCTAACAACCCTTCTCTAATGCATTTTTGTAAAAGAATCCCCCTATTTTATTAATTTTTAAAAAGAGGCCGATTTGGTTCAAAGAAGGGCGACTTAGGGCTTTGTGTTTTAAAATAAATAATGCTATGAAAACCAACCTAAAACCATGTAATTGAAATATCAAGGATGGAAACCTACCTGGTTCGAACGGTGAGAGAAATGATCGATCGTAGCTCCGGCAGCGAGAAAAACAAGATTTGCTCCAAAATGAGATTCTCCACTACTCCAAAAATCCTTGCAAATGAAATGGTAAATGAATTTTCAAATCAATTGTTATTTATAAAATTTTATTTTTTATAAGGTATGGTCATTTTTGGGTTTCTCTAATGATGCAATGGCTTCACTAAACTCTGGTTTGTAGCTTTGGTATCGCAGATTTCCTAGCAGTCCTGATCGGTTTTTCACCTTGTCGCACTTATGAGCATAGTCTTAGTTTGTTCTCGAGCTCGACAATATAAGAACGTAACCGGGTAAAATTTTATCTCTTTTTCGGACCTGTCCGGATACGAACACATGAAAAAAGAACCCCCCTGGAGTCTCCTTTAAACCCTTTTCAGACTCTCTAAATATGAAAAGATTGTCGAGTGATCTTGCTTCCTTTCACACTCGTTAAAAGGTTAGAAAGGGAGTCTTGCGAGCGATAGTTTAACCCTTTTTCGGTCTCGTTGGACTGCTGTACGAAAAAGGAAATGAGAGAGTTCTCTTTTAAGCGTTTTTCCAAACTCTATAATCCCGAAAAACCTTCGAGTTTTCTGTCTTTGGACTCGTTAAAGCACACATCGACAGGCCCATACGGGACCGATCCCTTACTTCTTCCGGTTCGTTAAACAAAGGAAGAGGAACTTACCGAAGGTGAGTTATATCGAGCATGTGTTATCCTCCTCGAGATCATTAAATCAAAAAGAGGTACTCATCTATCTGGATGGGGAGGAAATTGAAAGGAGCAAGCCAAGCAGTCTCTTGAGAACATCATCTAGCACTTCTTAGAGTCGCCCTTGAACATGACACTTTGTCATTTACATATATCATAATACGCTGAACCTCTACACTGAGCCAATCTTTTGAGTTCCTTTCACTCCTTTGGGTCACCCGACGCAAGTCATCACATCCATTGCATAAGTATTGGTCCACGTCATGTTTTGTTGTTGTGCCTCAGTGTTCAAGGGAGGTATCCGCCTCGAGAGTCAACCATCCCAAATATCTTGTCTCAAAACCCGTGTCAGTCCATGTTCTTTTGATCTACCAATTACATCTTTATATGCGTTTCGCGTCGTTGATGGGGGATACATCAAGGCCCTCCCTCGACGAGTCTATTCCTGTCGAMTTCAACACATTATCCGGGAATTTGACTTAGAAACTAGTTAGTACTTTGGGACCTGCATGCCTCAATGGCAGGCCTCCTAACATTCGACAGTGGGTTTACATCATTGACCTCTGATCGAATGATTCCACAAATGTTCRACCTCAGCTCATCTATTCACATTCGATGGAATGTACTAAGGTACCTTGGGAATAATTGACATCAATGGTGATCTCCCTCGCACTTGTTAACGATTTACATCATTGACCGGTAATCAAGTGGTTTCTGCCATGTTCGACATCAAGACATCTATTCACATGGTTAGAATCGTATCACATTGGGATTGGTAAGTAGACCATGGGTTGAGTAATCACTTTTATATACGCTTTTCCCAGGTTGCGAAGGAGTTTCTATTGGACAAAGGACACATACACTGTTACATAGATCCACTTTGTATTGGTCGTGGCTATGTCTTGTCATCTCGTAGATCCACTATGTATTCTTCGTGGCTACGATCAGTCCGAGTCATCAAGGTATAGATCCACATTGTATCTTCGGTGGCTATACCCTTTTATCAATACAATTATGGATCCGTAGTGTATTTTATGGCGGCCATATCTTACGAGTCTTGATCACCCAAGCATAGGTATGCCTGCCTTGGGTTTTGAAATACGTCATGATATTTCTTGGATGTTTGTGTGTAGCTTCCGTCAGGTTCTCCGAGTCTATACCCTTGCTTGAACGTCTACAAAGTATTTCAGTCATCAGTTCGTATCTTCTAACTTCATACTTTGGGGGGCATTCTGTTACACATCAAAATTACTCAACTGGATAAGTGTCGCATATTCCTCTCAGTTGTCGTAAGTGTCGCATCTTCCTTACAACTTTCGCAAGTGTCACCAGTTGGTTACAAGTGTCGCAAGTTGGTTACAAGTGTCGCAAATGTTGTTTAAGCATGTTTCCATAATGACGACACTAAGGAGACACTTAAAACATCTTATGTACTTGATTTGGAGAAGGAGAACTGGTTTACTGGAGTCAGATAACTCTTAACACCTGAGAAGAGATTTCAATCAAAAGTTTTGAGGGTGAACGCTCCTCTAAAACAACCTTAGACGCACTGGCACTCCTCTATAAGGCCTCAGGAAGTGTTATAACGCTTCCTCACCCCTCTGAAGGAGCGCTACTCACTTTTGAAGCGTTGGCGCTCCCCTTAAGCTACTCAAGGAGCGTTCTAGCGCTCTGATGCCCCTTTTGAAGGAGGGCTTCCTAATCTGGGGCAGTTGTTGTCCCGTTGAGGAGAATGAGGAAAGGAGATTTCGAGATTAGGAGGCAGTTGTACTCGAATTCTTGGTTTCATCAAGAGATCCCTGATCTAAGGAGGAGGTTCTTCAGCTTGTTCTAAAGATAACTCAAGAGGTTAAGCTCCTCTCAACCTATATAAGAAAGCTCTATGATGGTGGAAAGGGGGAAGAATTGCTAGCATGAAACCTATGATCTCATAGGAAACACAGAATCAGCCAAAGGAGAAGTGATCAGTGAAGTTGTTGTCATCTAGGTTGTGGATCTTTCGAGCAAGGGTTAGACGAAGGGGACTTGATGAAGCTGTCACATTCACATCTACGATTGTAAGTACTGTTGTCGTTATTCTCATTAATATGACACACTTGGCCTATTTATTTCTAGTTTGTGTATGATGTTACATGAACTTATAATTAATTGATAGATCTGTTTTCAAGCTAATATCAATAGAGTAGGAAGTGGTTGTATCTTGTTTGTCTGCAGAACTCAGCGAGGAGCAAAGGATTGGAGCGCAACTCGGAGTGTGCAAGGACAAACGTCGATAATAAGGTACTTTTGTTATCCTTCCTTCTCATGTATTAGTTTAGATATATTTGAAAGGAAATCGGTGTCCACGTTAAACATTTTTCTTTCTAGGGTTCAGGTCAAGCTCTTAGAGGCGATCTACCTATCCGCAGGGAGATTTTCCTACAACAAAATGCCTAGAGTGTCAACAAGTGAAAGCCGACCACCATCACCTGGCAGGCCTCCTACAACCACATGATGTCCCTATGTCCAAGTGGGAAGTCATCTCTATGGATTGTGTTGTGGGATTGTTGCTCACATCTCATAGACACAATGCCATTCTTGTGATAGTGGATAAGTTAACCAAGAGTGCTCATTTTATTCCAGTTAGAGACACTTACGATGTCACTGATGTGGCATGTGTGTTTGTAAGTGAGGCCATCCGTTTGCACGGGATACCTAAGAAGATCATTTCAGATGGGGACTCCAGATTCACTTCTAGGTTCTGGACAAGTTTACAGTCAACATTGGGGACTCAGTTGAACTTAAGCACAACTTATCATCCTGAAACAGATGGGAAAACTGAGAGAGTAAATCAAGTCATGGAAAACATGCTTAGGATGTATGTAATGGATAATCAAACCTAGTGGGAGAAGTACCTACCTTTGGTAGAGTTTGCCTACAATAAAAGTTTTCATAGTTCCATCGGAATGCCACCCTACGAAGCTTTGTATGGGAGGCCATGCAGAACGCCATTGAGTTGGGATAGACTAGAAGACCGAGTAACAGTTGGGCCAGAATTGATTCAAGAAATGGAGGAGCAGGTGATTCAGATTAGGCAGAGACTAAAGGAAGCACAGGATAGGTAGAAAAGCTATGCAGATGCACACAGGACCGACTGAAGTTATGAAGTGGGAGACCAGGTTTTCATTCGTTTCAGGCCTAATAAGAGTACCATACGGTTCAGGAAGGGGACAAAGATGTCACCTCTATTTATAGGACCATTCAGGATCCAAGAGAAAATTGGACCCGTTGCATATCGTCTCGTACTGCCACCCCACTTGCATAAAACTCATAATGTATTTCATGTATCTGTTTTACGTAATTATGTTGCTGATGAATCACATAAAATAAATTAGAAGGAATTGTAGGTATCAGATGTGGGAACCCTCACGGTAGAACCGTTACACATATTGGACCGTAGAGTCCGACAGCTTAGGAACCGTCTAGTAGACCAAGTTAAGGTCCTGTGGGACAAGTATAGTCCAGGATATGCTACTTGGGAAGACACCGAGACACTACGGC
>ML786250.1:306467-317896 GCA_009831015.1 Picea engelmannii | reverse complement strand
TTAGGTCAATATAGTTGACACTCCAAGATAGTCTAGCAGAGGAAGGATAGGAATGGAGATGGAAGTAGGTTAGGGAGGAAGGATGAGTAGTAATAGTTGAGAAGGTATGGAGATCTGTCTGGTGGTGGAATTTAATGTTTTCCCCTCCAAAAAAATAAAATAAAAATAAAAAAATGAGTATATATGAATATTCATTATTATGTAACTAAACCACAGTTGTTTAAAATAAAATTGTTGAACCGGATAATAGTAATTAAAGGATTTCTCAAACAATTGATTGGTTTGTTGTCTTTTATAATAGACTAGTCTTGCTGACTAGATTGGATACATACATAAATTACTAAAGGATAACAGTTTGATTATTAGTACATGCATGAGAATTGTATGTACTAGCTACACATGCATTTCTTGTACATATACACTAGTATGTATGAGTTTTCTTGACTTACTTACTGATAATTTCGGTTAATTGTTATGAATGTGTGAACCGTGTTTCTTTTCCTTGAACCATAAGATACCTTAACTTCGGGACGAAGTTTCCTGAAGGGTGGGTGTATGTAACAACCCTATTTGAATAAATGTTTAAGGATTATTAAGTAAAAATTAATTAGGGGATTAATTGTCTTAACATGGTATTAATTAAACAAGATTGGTATAAAGATACTAATTAAATATTTATTGATTAATTAATGGTTGCAATTTGATTAATTAATTATATGTTACATTCAATAACATGAGTATTAAGTTTAAAAGATTAATAAGTTATATTGTTTAAATTAAAAAGGTTACGTACACGGAAAGGGATAAGATATTAATTACGAAAGGATAAAATAATAAATGAAAGGATAAGGGGCATTAACTATGCATAGGTAAGGAATTAAATGGGGGGAAAGGGCGGTGAAGGAGGATATGAGTAGAGGAGGTTTACGGAGGAGGCATTAGCATTCTACGGGAATTTTTTTGGGGGGGAGGTCTCTCTTGGATTGCACAGAGGAGAGTTGAGTTTTGTAGTGGGATTGGATCAGTACAGGCAACGGTTTGCTGGAGGTTTTGGGCACGGGGGCCAGGATATCCATATTATATCCTGGAGCTAGGAAGTTGTCCTAGTTGGCAGGGTGAAACAAGGTTTTGGGCAGTGTTTACACAATTCAACAGTGGTCAACAAGGCAAGTGAAAGCGGAGGGTTAGCATCAAACCAAGGTAATTTAAATTGTGTATTTATTTTATTTTGTTATAAAATTTTATTATTCGTTGATCAATTTAAAATGTGTAGGTTCTCAATAAAAATGAATTATTGAATTTTACTGTTATGTTTGTAGAATTAATTGATGTTAAATAATATGGCCACTACATGTTGTGCCAAAGGAGGATCCTCTTTCTCCAAGAAAGAGTGTCAGGTTAAGTGTCAGTTTAATGAAGTAGTTGGTGAAAGGTGAGCTCCATTTTTATAGATGGTCCCTTTTTGCGAGGATAAACTATTGATGAAACACTACCTCTTCCATCTCTACAAGATTCTAGTGCTTATTGTTCAGAGTTTTAGGTTTTTACAAAGAATTAATCCCTTCGGTAGTAATAGTGTAGACATTCTGTAGCGCTATGGCGCTACGGAATAGTATATTTTTGATGTTCCACTAGTTTTCTACTACCATGTTATCGAATATCCTAAAGCTAATGGTGTTGCTACTACCCTAGGTTGCTACCCATTCTGCACATGTCCAAGTGAAGGTGCTGCGTATTTTGATGGCACTACCTAAATTTTGACATAACATACAGGCAGGTGCTACCTAAATTCGCTACCGAATTTTTGACAGAGAAGAATTTTGCACAGAGACACACTAGAGTGGCGCTACCGAAATTCACTACCTAAATTTTCACAGAGATTGAAGTTTGCATAGAAGATACGAATATTTGGAGCTACCTATTTTGCTACTTGTCTAGTTTTGAGGTTGCGCTACAAAGTCTCATGAAATTTTGTAAAGGCACTAAAAAGTGCACTACTCAGAGTGATACCCAAATATGCTACCAACAGATACCAGGAATCTAGGAGGGGGGAGTTAACATCTTTTTGGATAACTGGTGATGAAGAGAATTGTAGAAACAACAACTGACATCATGATGACAGCCACATGCCCCTAAAGGACACATAGAAAACAAGGAGTTGTGCACCAAAGGGGGATCAATTAGTTCAAATATTGGTTGGATTAGTCACCAACACTTTCCCATTTTATAGAATAGGTTGTTAGTCAAGTTGTTAGATGGAATAATTTATTAGAGATTTTCATGGGAAGGAGGCCAGCTCACACCTCCAGATGTTGCCTCCCTTTTTGTTATAAATATATATATGAAATACTTCAGTAGGTTCGAATGGTTGAGGAAGGCTCCCTTATACTGTAATATTTTGATGAAGTTACTGTGAACTGGTTATGTACTTGATTTGAGACATCTTGGTTAATAGAAAACAACTTCTTTTTCCATCTTATTTGCTTCTAATGCTAAAGTGTTCATGCTTTGAATGATTCACATGAATGGTTGTGGTGATATTATGATGTATGTTTGATTGTTATATTATCATGATGTTTATTTAGTGTCCTTAATTTTTGAACTCAAGAAGATCTTGTGTTAAGAATATTTCTTCCTTAAGCTGTCTGCAGACCTGATGTTTACAACAACCTTTACATTCGTCTCTCTAAAGTCTCCCTTATGTTCATACTTACTCCCACTTACTGATTGAAGTTAGCCAAGACCTTGATTGCTCGTGCATTCTAGCCCTGATTTCTGAGTTGGAACATTATCATCTTGAGTCTTATCCATTTGACTCCTCAAAACTCTTTTACATTCACATATAACCTGATGGGTACTGGGCTTGCCTTCCATGAAATATGAAGGTGATTCCTAGTGCTAACATTCTTGGCGCCATTGTCGGGGAACAATTTGAAGACTTTTCCCTGGGATTAAATGACACAACTTACTAGTTCTAAAGGTGCATTAGAATTTACTATCTTGAATATTGCATCTTGCACCTGGCAACTCCATTGTTTCAGCTTTGTCGCCTAAAGGCAGACATACGAGATCAAATCCACAGTTACCTTTAGTTCCACCTGAGGCTGACCCGTAGAAGATAATCAAGAAGGGAAAAATTTTCTCAGAAAGTTTTTCTACTGTTGCTACAAGTTCTTCTGGTCAGTTGCCTGATTCCACTCTTAATACTCCAGTTGTTATATCAAGTAATCCTTCTTTACCTTCTTTTGAAGTATCTAAGAATCTTGATTTTCAAAAGTTTCCTATTGAATACTCTTCTTTCGAAACTGATTTGAAAGAAGAAAGCTTTGAAATTCTTTCTTCCCCTGATATTGTAAAGTGGTATAGTATTGAGAGTCTTGAGGAGTTTCCTACTTTAGGTTTTTCCACTCCTCCTCTTGTTAAAATTTCTGCTGACAAATAAAAGGAAACCTCCTCCCCCTTGCAGACTTTACCATATGCTTCCAAGACTCATCCTTGTGCTGTGAAAACTAAAATTTTACCTTCATACATTCCTTTTTCACCTAAGTTGCATACAGTCAAGTCTCCTTCTCCTCCTTGTTCACCAAGAGTTCAAAATCCAATGGAAGATGCTAACCCCCCTGAAAATAGGATGGATTCCATAGTGGCTGCAAGATATTCCCCTCTTGTCTTACCTCAACCAGTGAATGATCTCCCTCCTGGAGATTATTTGAAATACATGCCCAAATTCATGGGATAAGAAGATATAACCATTGAGGAACATCTTGTTTCTTTCTACAACTATGTAGATAATCAAAACATTGAAAATGAGGATGTGTGGATGAGGGTCTTCGTCCAAATACTTTTTGGTGAGGCTAGGAAGTGGTTTAGGGGGTTGGCCCATGAATCTATTACTAGAATTGAGGCGTTAGACAAGGCCTTCTTGAGGCACTGGGAGGGAGGAGAAAGGACTTTTTGTACTACATCACTGAATTTGGATCTCTAAAAAGGAAAGAAGGAGAGTCTATCTCTGACTTTTCTAAAATATTTAACAAAATGTACAATATGATTCCTGATGAGATAAAACCCACTGAAACCTCTGCAAAAATCACTTATGCCAGTGCCTTTGACCCAGAGTTTTTCCTTCTACTGAGAGAAAGAAGATCATCCTCCTTAGTTCATATGAAAGATGCAGCCTTGGAGGTGGAATACAACATAGTGGTATCTGATAAACTCAAAGGGAAATATGATAGGGATAGGAGAAAAAGAGGAACTGAAGCCTCAACCTATAACTCCCATACTATTCATCCTCAAGTAGATGAGCTCACCAAACTAGTAAAATCCCTTTCTACGAAGATAGAGAAGTTAAAACTGGAAGGAAAATAGACCTACAAAAATACTCAAAGTACTTATAACAGAGGTAACTTTAGGAGACCAAATAATGCTCCCCAAATCCTTCCTAGAGATCCCAGAAACAGAGAAAGAGATGTTCAAAGGGTACAAACTCCTCTACATAACAACCTGGTTGCTAATGAAGAAGGAGAGGAGGAATAATTAGATCCTGAGATTCATTGCTTAGGTGACACATCCCCATACCCTCACTTGACTCAGTCTGCTTATGAGAAATCCTTGATGGATACTCAAATAAATGAATTAAGTAAGGGAGAGAAAGAAAAAGAAAGCCCTAATAGATACTCAAATAAATGAATACTCAAATAGCAAAAGAAAGCCCTAATGGATACTCAAATAAATTAATTAAGTAAGGGAGAGAAAGAAAAAGAAATCCCTAATAGATATAATCTGAGATCCAAGAAGAATGAAGAAAAAATTGATGCTCCTAATCAGCCTGCCCAAAAAGAAAATTCTGCCAAAACTGTGACAGTTAGCAGTAAGGAAAAAGATACTCAAAGTTAGCCCTTCAGCTTTGAGAATGAGATCCAAAAAATAAAGATCCCTATACCTTTTTTGGAATTGATAAAAAATGAAGAATTAAAAAAATATCTCTCCAAAATGTTACAACCCGAAGCCTCTCCAAGTGCCATTGATTCAGTAAATCTGCAAGATGAAAAACCAGCAGTTATCTTGGGTCCATTGATAGAATATAGAGATGATTCATCCCCTCCTTTCTATACATCACTGAATATTCATGATAAGGTGTTGCATAATTGTTTGATGGATTCAGGGGCATCCCACAATTTCATGCCAAAAACTGTTATGGATGAACTTGGGTTAGAAATCACAAAGACTTACCATGACTTATATTCTTTTGACTCCAGGAAAGTGAAGTGGCTTGGAGTCATTAAGGATCTGGTTGTGACTCTATTTCATCTTCCCATGAAAAGTGTAGTCATGGATATCATGGTGGTCGATGTTCCCCCCAAGTTCGGAATGCTCTTGTCAAGGTCTTGGATAAAAAGACTTGGGGGAACCTTGCAGATGAATCTCTCATATGATACTATTCCCATTTTTTGGGGGGGAGCATAGAATAATTTACAGGGAATCTCAATTGACTTACATCATTAGTGATGAAGCAAACCCCACAAATCATCATGTTTTTTCTTTTGGTACCGATTTGGGATCTAGCATTTTACAACTCATTGACGCTCCTGAAACTCCTCTTGAAATCAGAAAACAATATGTTACCTTTTGTGAGGAGTCTCCTCTAACCACCTCTATTTGGAAGATGTTCTTTGATGGAGCCTCTTCTAAGGAAGGTGCTGGTGCTAGAGTGGTCTCTGTCTCACTAGCTCAAGAGACTATATCTTTGTCATACAAACTAGAATTTGAAACTACTAATAATGTGGCAGAGTATGAAGCTCTTGTCTTCAGACTGACGACTACTAAAGACATTGGGATAAAAGAGCTATCAGTATTTGGGGATGCTGAATTAATAGTCCATCGGATTAAAAATATTTATCAAACAAAGCACCCTAGGCTTAGATCTTACAAGAATGAAGCGTGGGACTTGGTGGACAGTTTTTTCTCAGCTTTTAACATTTCATTTATTCCTAGAGAAGAGAATATCATGGTTGATTCTTTGGCTATATCAGCAAGAAATTTCATAATCCCCTTACCACCTAAACTCAAGTATGATGTAGAAGTTAAGTACATGCCTTCTATACCGAACAATGTGAAATATTGGAAGGTGTTTGAAAATGATCTAGAACTTAAAACATTCCTCGAGACTGTTCATGAGTTTTTTGCATTACACATTGATCAGGATCATGATTATGAAATTAATCCTCATGTTGATGTTTTCCTGAATAAAATTGTTAATCATCATATTCTGCAACTACCTAGCAATCACATTCCAAAAGGAATAGTTTCTTTGGAAATATTATTTGACGGAAATGATGTGGCAATGAAGGGGAACGTGTCCACTGATGATGCTGACATAACTGAGTGCAACTTCGGCACATAAAAGGATCCAAAATATGTCAAGTTGTCAAGAAGCCTATCAAGAGAGAAGAGGGCAGAATATACTGATTTGTTAAAGGAATATACTTCTACTTATGAATATATCATAACTTATAACACCAGCATTATAGAGCACACGATCCCATTAAAGGAAGAGACCAAACCCTTTAGGAAAAAATTGAGACAAATCAATCCTATGTTGCTACCTGTCATGGAAAAGGAGGTAAAAAAGATTTTGGATGCTAAAATTATTATTCCTTTGAGGTATTTTGAATGGGTGGCCAACTTGGTCTCGGTGAGAAAAAAGAATGGGGAAATCAAACTTTGTGTTGATTTCCGGAATCTGAAAAGAAGTTCTAAAAAGGATAATTACCCTCTGCCCAAGATGGAGCACATATTACAAAGGGTGACAGGTGCAGCTAGGATTTCCATGATTGATGGTTTTTCTGGTTATAATTAGATTTTTGTTTTACTAGAAGATAGAGAGAAGACTGCCTTCACCACTCCTTGGGGTATGTTTATGTACGCCAAGATTCCCTTTGGTTTGATGAACGCAGGGGAGACCTTTCAGCGAGTTATGGACATAATATTTATTGGAGAGAAGGACAAGTTTGTTGTTATCTATTTAGATGGCATAACGGTGTTCTCTAAATCTGATAAAGAACACTATGATCATGTAAAAAAGGTCTTCTTGAAATGCAAAAAATTTGGTCTCTCCTTGAATCCAAAAAAATCATTGTTTACCATGAAGGAGGGGAAATTATTCAGGCATATTGTGTTAGTTGAAGGGGTAAGGATTGATTACAGTAGATTTGAAGCCATCCAAACCTTTTCACTTCCTAGATCCAAAAAGGAGGTTCAATCTTTTTTGGGAAAAATTAATTTTTTGAGAAGGTTTGTGTCAAATTTTGTTGAGTTAGTCAAGTATATCACAACCATGTTGAGGAAGGATAATGAAATCAAATGGACTGTTGAGACCCGTAATTATTTTGATCATATAAAGAAAGCCTTGATTGAAGCCCTGGTCCTTATCAATCCAGACTACTCCAAGGATTTTCTTATTTTTTCTTTCGCTTCATTTGATACAGTGGCAGTTGTTTTATTGCAGAAGAACATTGATGGCTTAGAGAAGCCCAATGCTTTTTTCAGTAGGGCATTGAGAGATGTTGAATTAAAATATGACCTCATGGATAAGCAAGCCTTTGCATTGGTTAAAGCTCTCAAATATTTTAGATTTTATGTGTTTCATTCAAGAGTCATTGCTTATGTCCCATCAGCTTCTGTAAAGGAGATTCTCATTCAGCCATATATAGACGGAAAAAGGAGCAAGTGGATTGCTAAAATCCTTGAATTTGATCTTGATATTAAGCCTACCAAATTGGTTAAAGTCCATGGTTTAGCCAAGTTGTTGGCTGAATCAAATTTCTCAGCCTCGGGGGTAAATTTCATCAACTCATGTTTAGAAAATCAGCAGGCTGAATTGACTGACAGTGGTTGTCAAGTCACCCCTACTTTGGCAGATTGCAGCTGGTACAAGGACATTATATTTTTTCTATAGAAATTACAGCCTCCAGATGGTATGGAAAAGAACAAGGTGAGAGCCTTAAAACTCAAATCAATTAAATACTACCTTATTGATCAAGTCTTGTATTGGAAAGACCCATTGGGAGTACTTTTGAGGTGACTATACCCACAAGAAGCCCAAAAGACTATGTCTGATTTTCATGACAGTTTATGTGGGGGGCATCATTATTGGAGAACCATCACATACAAGATTTTCAGGGGTGGGTACTTCTAGCCTATTCTGTTCACCAATGTTTTTGCTAAGATAAGAGCCTATGTTAAATGTCAGAAATTCTCTGGAAAGAAACAACTCAAATCTTTTCCATTAAAGCATGTGGCAGCTTCAGGACCCTTTCAACAGTGGGGCCTATATTTTATCGAGGAAATTCATCCCACTTATAGTGGTCAACATAGATGGATATTGATTGCTACATATTACTTTACTAAGTGGATAGAGGCCATCCCTACAAGGAATTCTTCCCACAAAGTGATCATTGGTTTCCTTGAGGACATTATGACAAGATTTGGGTGTCCAAACAGAATCGTCATTGATAATGTTGCATCTTTCAAGGTTGAACCATTAATTTAGTTCTGTGAACAGTTTGGGATCACATTGGTTCACTCAACCCCTTACTACCCCCAAGGGGATGGGCTTGCAGAGTCCTCTAACAAAATCTTGATAAAGATCATTAAAAATCTGTTAGAGGAGAACAAAAAGGCATGGGACTCAAAAATCAAATTTTCTTTGTGGGTTGACAGAGTGACAACAAAAAGGTCTTTGGGCCTTTCTCCTTTCCAGCTGGTGTACGGAGTTGAGGCCATTTTTCCTTCTCATCTTGCCTTGCTTGTGGTAAAATTCTTCCAAGATTACCAAGGGGAGTCGGATCATATGATCATAAATTGAATATCAAGCAGGTGTTTGATAAGAAAGTGAACAAAGAGGATTTTCAACTAGGTGATCTGGTTCTCAAGTGGGATGCATCAAAGCAACATAAAGGCAAGCAGGATAAATTTGAAGCTTTATGGATCGATCCCTTCAAAATACCTGAGGTATTCTCTAATAACACTTTCAAGTTGCAGAATATGAAGCATGAAGAAGTTTCTGGTGGCCCTGTAAATAGGCATTTTCTGAAAAAGTACTTTGCTTGAGCCATGAGTGCCTTTGCATGCCATTGTAAATATCATTTTTATTTTATTTTTGTTTCAATAACTGACCCCATAGCCCTAGGATAAGGCACTGAATCTACTCATTCTTGGCAGCCCGTAGGGGGCATGCCATCCCCTGTGGAGCCAATGTTATCACACTAAGTGGCCTTGGGTTTTTAGGATTTAGTTTTATCTTGTCTTAAGCCTTAGATTTTAATTTTCTTAATTTGACCCTTTTTAAAAGTGTGTTTGTTAGGGCCCCCTTGATAAATAAAGTATTGAGTCATGACTTGTGTTTTAATCCTCATTCAAATTTGGACTTAGAACCATTTTGTTCATGATTTATCTTTGATCCCCTCATGACTTGTCACTAGGACCATTTAGTTCATGACTTGTTACTAGGATCGATTCATTCCATGAATAGTTTGATTTGACAGGCCATTTTCCTCACTCATGCCCTTGTAGCCCTACTTTGTTGTCCTTTGCTTACCTCTCCAATAATTTTTTGAAATGAAGCGTTGCCCACTCATCAAGAGTTTACGTAGCGCCTTTCTCGTTCATCATATTCCAACATGATTTATGATTACAACATTGATGTCATCTTCCTTGTTTTCAGCGCCAAGAGTTGGTTAAAAGATGCTTTCAAGATCTCATATTTATGAGCTCTGATAACGGTTTCTAATTTTTGAAAAACTCAAGATTGTTGCACTGCACAAACTCCCAATTCTGACCAGTCAACAACAGTGCTATCAGATACGATGCTGGGGTAGATTTGGAGGCCGAGATGCTTGTGACTTCTTCCTAAAATCTTGTAGAGGTTTTCAAACTGATTTTATTCCACAGGTATTCTGTGTTTTCCTCCTCTGCACATAAATTTCAAGGAGAAATAACGCTCGGAATTTTGGTTATCGGGCCCGCATAGTTGAAGGAGATTTTTCCTCACGCCATCCTATCATTTCCTTCCCTCCTTTGAAACCTGTAATTATCATTACCTTCATATCGAAGTTTGATACATCCACCCACCATTGCTACTAAGATCACAACATCCAAGCAAGTCATATCCTCTGCATGCGTAGTGTGCCACTTAGAGACGCTACTCAACAACACTTTCCTCCCCTGCCTCATATGACATTTAAATCGAGTTGTTTCTACATAGTTTCAAAGGCCAATTACAGAGTATCCTTTCATTTTCCAAGTGTTCATACCTGCCTACATCCAAAAGTGGGATTTCCATAGCCAGTTTAGCTAGTTAGTAACCAGTCTATTTTAAGGTAATTTTTTTTCTCTTGAGACTTGAATTTGGGTCCTCCTGGTTATCACTACTCCATAGCCATAAGAATATCTTATCCTAAACTATGGAGACTCCTCAGATGAAGAAGTCACACAAGTGGGGTAAGTTAGTTAGAACTTAACTTGTGGATATGCATATTTTTGAGATAGAGCCCATGGCAAGAGAAGTTTTTCAAAGAGTGTGATGCCTCTCTTTTTTCCAGAATATGCAAAGAGGTCATCCTGAGGTGACAAGTCAGTTTGCTTTACATTTTTATGGCCGAAAAACCAAGGTATGGGATTTATAATTTGAGGTGACTGAGTCCTCTATCCAACTCCTACAAGAATCCCTATCACAGCTGAGAAATGGTTTAAAGCCATGGATTTGAATGCAACTTATGCCAAAGATTTCCTTAGGCATGAACATCAAGCTGGTGATTTGTCTAAAGGTGTGCCAATGAATCATCTGATTGAGCAGCTTGACAAGATATTAAGGATCATTAAAAGATACTTTACATGTGAAGGGAGGTTCAACACATTATACTGGTACCATATTAGGCTTCTGCTGCATTTTATTGATAAAATTGAAATGAATATTCTCTACTATTTGCTAAGGAGCATAGGCAAGATGTCAGACATGATTCAATCCAAGTCTAAGGATGTGGATACTAGCATCTTTCACTCTGGATTGATTATAATGCTAGTTTCGGAAGATGCAAGATACCAGATATATAAAATATGCAGAAACAGAAATGAAATGCTAGAAATGACAGAATAACAGTAAAATATCTAGCATAATATTCACAATACACAGAAATGATATACAAAATAGCAACAAAAATAGCACTTTGAATCAGATAGCAATGTTCACAGGCCTCTTCGAGGGGGCAACCTCTAGTTGAGCAGCACTCGGTTACAATAATATCCAAGCTAGGGTTTTTCATACCCTCGACCCTTATTTATACTAACTATGTCTATTAAGAGAAGCATCTAGAGG
This sequence comes from Picea engelmannii, assembly GCA_009831015.1. NCBI lineage: Eukaryota > Viridiplantae > Streptophyta > Pinopsida > Pinales > Pinaceae > Picea > Picea engelmannii. Next base: position 306,525 of record ML786250.1, on the reverse strand, counting down.
AAGATCCTTCTAGAAGCGGAAGCTTTTATTAGGTCTTCTTACATCCGCCTTATTCTAT
>ML786250.1:277294-293829 GCA_009831015.1 Picea engelmannii | reverse complement strand
GGGGGGGGGGGGGGGGGGGGGAACCCTCGGTGAGTTTCTTTATTTGTCTAGATTTAATCATGAAGCTGCCAACCTCTTGAATTATTTGATGTGATGATTTGCGGCCTTTTCTTGTTTCGTATTTGGGGATCTTCTTGTTGTCCTTTCTCGGTTCTATGTGTATGCCAAGTCCTTTTCCAAAATGAGAAGTGGCTCCTTCTGTGGAATCAATATAGACTTTATGCACTTTGTATAGATGGTCTGGAGGGAGAGTCTGCAATTATTTTTTGTTGTAAGCCTTCTCAAATTATTCTAGCTCTATGTCCTCAAATTAATCATGGAGGGCCTCTTGTTCTGTGTTGAACTGAGTTTTTTGGGATTTGACTTTTTCCTTCTCTGAACCTATGTGAATCCACCTTTTTGTTTTTTCTAGTCATCCTCTTCCATTTTATATGGGAGGTTCAGTGGAAAATATCTGAAAAGGTGTTCGTGTTCGTGTTCATGACATTTTCGACATCGAAATGGAATTTGCTCATAGTCAATAGTTTGGGTCCATTCTTCATCTTGGTATTCCATAGTCAGGGACCCAGGTAGGGATTTGCAAATGTTCATGTAGACACATATTTGGGCATAAGAAGTATATCTTCTCTATTTTGTAGCCTCCAAATATTTTACATAAATTCCTAGGGTATTCCCACTCCCGGATAATATTTCCTCTAGTCATAACTCCTATGGTAGGGAGTAGTGTTGGCACAGGGGAAAACCCAGGGTTCAACACTTAACAACACACAAAAAAAATTCTGACTATCGACCCTTTTGGCAACATCTGTGAAGCAGGCGAGGTCTCACCCAAGGTAAAAGCAAGGGGGGTTACAGGACACATGTGTCTATAACCAAGCTGGGACACAGATATGTGATACAAACACTTCATAGGGTATTATATTAACACTTAGAAGATGACATGCATTAGTTTCCCAATCTTAATAACATCATAGAGCATACCCAAAGATATATCAGTGCAATATAAATAAATGATTATATATCATGAGCACTTAGAACTGAGTTAGATCTAACATTCATTTATCCTTAACACAAGTAAAGCACTAAGAAACAACAGATCTATCTATCAGACATAATAATCAAAGCACTGAGAAGATTCATAACATAAATAACACAACACAAAGAAAACCAAAGACACAATATATAAGTGGTTCACCCTAGTGTGGGGCTACGTCCCCCAACCACTTCGTCTTCTTTATTATTCGTCAATCTCTTACATTCCTTCACTCTTGTGCACTAAGACACATAGTCAAGCTTCACATAGGATAAGAGATTTGCGCACTGAGCACCAGATCCTCCTTCCAAAACTAGGTCAAATCATAGAGCCAATCCTCTATCAAGCACAAAGCCTTACTCACATACATCCCTTGGCACAAAGTCGTTCAAGCTACTTTCACTTAGCTCCACAAACTACTTGAAAGATTCTGACTACTTTCCACAATAAATTCTTACTTATTTATACTTTTACAATCCCTTGCAATAAGGCCTAACATGGGAAAACCCCATGGGCCGACATCCCATAACCCATTTCAAAAATCCTAGAAAACCCCTTATTGGGTCCACATAGCCCGAAAAATAAGTGAGATCCACGATCTCAGTTCTACCTGGGCACTCCTTCTTCAGACAATGTTTCAAAGTTCAAAAGTGGTCCAAACCTGACCAAGGTTTCCTCAAAACTTGGTCGAGGGCCAACAGGTCCCCAACACTCACCTGTGACTCGTCCTAATTCACTCAAGTCTGGTCATTGTTGCTTCAAAGGCCTTGAGATTAACTCGAGCTTCCTTGATTTGCTTCTTCTCTTGATCCTCCTGCTCAGGGAGCTCCTGGATCGTCTTCTCTATAACAAGCCCTTCCAGGCGATGTTCTACTATTTCAACCACTTGGTCCAATTGTGAGACCTATCCACCAATCTCTTTGAACACCTTGCAAGATTCATCCTGCACAGGTTGTACCTTCTGTGTGAATTCCATTACCTTTCCTTGGAGGTCAATGATATATTTTTGTACTATGCTCTACTCCTAGGATATTTTCATTCTTTCAATGTGGTGAGAAGCTTCATCTGTGCCTACACAAGAAATGCATGTTGTTGCGCCTCCTGTAACTGTGCTTCCAACTTTCTTAGCTCTGGATCCTCGATGAGGCATTCATATGTCTGTGCGCTTTGATCACTCAGTTGTTTTCACTCTGAAGCGAGGGATATTATCCTTAGTACGGTGTTCTTAGTGGTCTCCTCCCTCTTATCATGCACCTCCTGCAGGGTGCTCAGTACTGCTTGGGCCTCCAATTTGATTATCCTAGCTTGAAGTTGTTGGATGGTCTCAGTGAGCTTCACTGCTTGAGCCTCAACTGAATCTTTTTCCTCCTATGCCAAGCCTAGCACAGAGTGAGATGGTTTCCTCACTACATCTTTGAACATGGCCTTATCTACGAGAAACTACTCCTTTTCTCTCTGTAGTTGGGATTTTTCCTCTTGGATCTTCGCCTGAAGCTCTGCTTTCTCACTTTCCTATGCTACTACGTTTTCCTGTGCTACTCTTAATTGCACTAAGACTTCACCATTCTCCTATTTCAAGGCTTCTGTAGCCTTCTCCTTCTCTTCTTGGACTTTCTGAAGGCGAGCTTTTGTCGCATCTGCAAGTCTTCTCAATTAGGCTGGTTCATCCCCCAATTCTGCAATCTATGACACAGTAGGTACTGCACGGACAAAACGAACAACTTGTGGTACTTCTTTAAATTCCTTTTTGATCCTTCCATATATATCCTCTTTCTCCTCTCCATATCTCTACCATATTTCCTCAGAAGAATCCTCCATAGCTCTGTGGACCAAATTGATATTGTCCTTCGTGAGTGTGGCCTCCAATTGGGGCTTACTAGCACATGTCTTCTTCCTTGTTGAAGGTTTATTTTAGAAACCTTCCTCTTCTATGGTGTGACCATCCCAATAGGGGGATCCTCAAGTGGAGGGGTGGTAACTTCGCCTCTTCCATTTACTTCTTCTCTTTCATCTCCTCCTCCTTGTGAGTCAGATCCATTATCTTCAGACGCGTTGTCCTCCTCATCAGTCTCTATATCCTGGACTTCTTCCTACTTTTTATTATTCTTTGTCCCACTGGACTATTCGTCATGCTCAACCCGGGTGACTATGGGGATTCATATGGTGTCAGTGTTAGAGAGTTTTTCATTAGCAACGGGTGCAAGGAATTCCTCCAGCCACTCCTTCGTAATCAACTCCATGTTTTCATCTATTAGCTTGTAGTATGACTGTAACTCTTCCAAGTTCTCGTCTCTACGCGTAATGATGTAAATGAAATGAGGATATGTGTAGAAATTTTCTATTGGTTAGTATTGGAGTAAGGTGCATGGTTTCATGCATGGAAATCATTCAATGTAAACCTTCAGTTGTTGATAATATGCATGAAATACATCATTGGACTGCCACTTATTCATCATATCATTGGTGTACCACAAGGTTGAAAACCTATAAGCCAACGACTTTGAGGGTTCGATCTCTAGGAAGGTGGTTCCTTCAAGAATTTTCCAACCCACAAATGCGATCAAAATGATCAGCCATTTGTAATGGAATTCATATCCCAAATCCTGGGCTTCATGATAATCTTTCTCTAGTTCATTGATGAGGTAACTCACCCAGTTCATCTGCATTCCCTCCACACATTTTCCTTTGAGGTCCACCACGAACCCGGTGAATTGTGTGGGGCAGTTCTTTATTACGAGTTTTCCAACTATAAGTTGGCAAGCAAGGCACACTGCGCCATCCTGTATAGAGGCTACCTTGTAACCTCACTTTCCTTTTTTGACTTCTCCGTAAGTTTCCTTGATGCATTGTGCCAGGGAATGGTCTGAGGCCTTCCCTAGATAAAACTATTGAGGGTCAAGTCCCTTCATTCTTAAGCCTATGATCTGGTGGATCAGGGTCATATCCACAGTAATTCTTCGACCGAGCCACAGGTATCCGCCATTATAACACAACAGGAAGAGTTTAACGCAAGCGTTAACCTCCTGGTGGCGGCCAAAATGGAGAATATTCATCACATTTAGCATGGTGGACTGTGCCAGTCCATTAATCCATGGCTGGGAGACGAGGCAAGGCTTCTTCCCAGTTGAATTCGTCAAGTAGTGGTGGGGCACTAGCATAGCATAGTTCTTCATGTCTCCTAAATTGAAGTCATTGTTATTTAGTAGCGGGATCTGTCCTAGCTGACGCCTGACTACACATATTCCCTTTGGAATGTACGTGGTGAACATGGTGTACTCAAAATATCATGGGATGTTGTTGTGGTTAACTGTGCTAGACGAAGGTGGGATATACTCTGGTAGGATGGACGAGATTTGCTTCGCATTAGCCAAATCACTGCAGTTCTTACTTCGTTGCTCAGTCACGGGGTTAATATGGCCAGAACAACATCCAGTCGAAGGGGAAGCCTACAGTCCCCTATTCAACGATGTCTGGACACCTTCAGATAATGGTTTGTCGGCCATTATCTTCTTGAGGACTTCCTCAACATACTTCTCTAATTCACTAGGTTTGCCCAACATTCTAACTTTTAAATAGATAGGTTGGGGTAGGCGAACATATAAGCAGGGTAGACAAATGGACAGTGAGGTGTAGTTTATGATAGCACAACTCAACACTCAATCAATTCTCTCCTTGGCTCAGTTAATCACGAGTAGCAAAAATTGGTCCCGACACAACAAATGACAAGTTAAATAAGCAGGGCCTCGTAATGGATTCTTCCAACGACCAGGAATGCTTCCATCAATGTGAATCTATCCATTATGGTGTGGTCTCAATGTCCAAAAGCAGTCCATCTTCCTATAAATGTGTTTTCTAACCGTTCTGGAGCGTCATTCTAATGTTCGGGGCGCCTCCAATGGTCATATAGATTCGTCAGGGCAAAGTCCCATTCTGCGCGGTCCTGTTGTTCCAACGAGTTTCAACTCCTGTGAACCTGCCTCCTATGAGGCTCCAGTCTGTGAAGTCTTCCATCTGTTCTATGTAGCTTCTTGTATCTTTTCCAACTTATATTTCTTTTTATTAAGCTTCCTTTCCTTCTTTCCTGTGATCTAAGTCTCTCTAACTGTTTCTGGAATTCTCTTTCCATTTTTATTATTATCTCCCCCTAGTGTAGTTACTTTGCACTGCTAATGTTCCCTCAAAGGGTGTGAAGTTAACACCCCTTTTCTTAACATTGCTTGGGTGGATCTACTTCTTTATTGAATAGATAGGTCCTCCAAATCTTTTTGCATTCTTTCAACCTTGATAGTTGATTCTCTTTCCTTTTGTTCCTCCTGTGTTGTTACTCTGTTCTATTGCTTCAACTTATCCTCTCATTCTTTTATTAGTCGATCTATTTTTCTAGCTATGAAATCCTGTAGTTCCTGATTTTTCTTTTCTGTAGCTTCTTCTTATGCTTTTCTTCTGATCTGATCCTTCTCAATCCAAGTCTTACCTAATAAAAGTGGGAAAGGTGCACTGTTCTCAACAAACTTAATGACTTCAAATTCTTCTTCAATCGATGTTCCATGAATAATAATAGGTACATTAGTAACTCTTCCACGTAAGGTTATCATCTTTCCCTTAAACAAGCCTATCCTTCCCAACAAAGGTATCATAGTAGGCTTTCCCAAAATTTCCCAAGTGTCTTCTGTCATAATATTCACTTGTGTTTCTTCATCCAGGACACAGTCTATGTCAAAGTCTTATATTCTTGCACTTATGCATTATTTTACTTTCAGGATCTCTGATAAACTGACATCTTTGTGAACATCCATCATTTCTTTCAGTTGTAGTAACATAGTCTGAACTTTCTCTGGTTCTTTCTCTTTATGATCCTCTAACATGACATTAGTCTCTTGAATTCCTTCATATTTTCTTTGTCTCATGTTCATTCGTTCAACTTTAGCAATCATCCTTGGACAATCTTCAACTTCATGACCAACAATCTTACAACAAAGACAAATAGGACATGTGGCAGGGAATTCCTTAGAAAGGTGTCCTAGTCTTCTGCAATTATAACACAATTTCAATCCTCTTTTTCTTTTAAATGTTCCCCAATCTCTTATGTACTGCGCACTAGGATCACAGTGTTGGACATAATCTGCAAAAACAAATTCTAGGTTCCTGCATCCACTTATTAGTCCAAAAATTCTTTCTATGCATAAGAATAACATATCTTTCTTCATTTCCATTAAATTTACTTAAATCAACTCTTTCTTTCAACTGCACTCTAGCCCTCAAACTAAGGCAAAACCTATTAAACATACTTAAATTCATGCTTTCGAAACAAAAAAAATTCACTTATCTTTCTCTTGTCAAAGCACAAAGATTTACCTCTTTTTAGATCTTATCTCTTTACTTCAAATCAGATTTATTTCTTAGCATAGAGCTTCGCAATTCAAGTAGAGTACTACGCACTTCAACGACAGATCTACGCACATATCTTCTCTTTTCTTTACTTCATTTCTAAGTAATCATAGTTTCAGGTCCCGAATACGGAACCATTTTTTGGAACAGGGGCAGACCCAGGGTTCAACGCTTACCAACGCACCAAAAAAAACCTGACTATCGGCCCTTTCGACAACACCTGTGAAGCAAGCAAGGTCTCACCCAAGGTAGAAGCAGGGGGGTTACAGGACGCAAGTGTCTGTAACCAAGCTAGGACAAAGATCTATGATACAAACACTTCACAGGGTATTCTATTAACACTTAGAAGATGACATGCATTAGTTTCCCAATCTTAATAACATCACAGAGCATACCCAAAGATAGATCAGCGCAGTAACAATTAATGATTATATATCCTGAGCACTTAGCACTGAGTTATGTTCGACAACATAGGTATTCCAATAGAGGAAGAACACCTTTAGTAACCACTCACATAACCAGATCAAATATCAACACACCGATGTTTTCACGTGGTAAAACCCCTACGGGGAAACATCCACGACCCCAGCCAACGCGACCACTTGGAGCAGTTTATTAATGCAAAGAAAAAGATTACAAATATATTTTACAAGAGAGTTTCTCACAATCGATCATCGGCAAATGACCCTCCATGATCTTTAAATAGAGATCATGGACCAATCGGGTGTTAATCCATGGATCAATGGTCGTTAAGATCGAGGAGAGTATGAACCATCAGATCACTCTATGTCAGGAACATATCGTGACCGTCAGATTTCCTAACTACAAATGCATACTAATGCACACTAAAGAAACACACTAGAAAACACACTTTTACCTAACGACACAATGGACCAAGTAGATCTTAACTAACTCCTAAGTGTCTAAATATCCTAACATCCCCCCTTAAGAACAACTTGGGATAGGATTGAAGGATTTACAATAGTGACACAATAGGAGAAGGAAGGAGGCATTAGAGCCTATCCCCCCTTAATGACAACTTCTTGAACTCCTAACATAGATCGAAGTTTGGAAAACTTCGCTTCTGTAAGAGACTTTGTGAAAATGTCTGCAACTTGATCTTTTGTAGGGAAAACGAGCACTTCAATAACTTGATCATGAATTAGATTTTTGATGAAGTGCATGTGTAGCTCAATGTGTTTTCTATGCTGATGTTGAACTGGGTCTTTGGCGAGCTTGATGCACTCTGATTGTCACACCAAAGGCTGGTTGGATGCTGGTGCTAGAATCCAAACTCTAAAAGGATCTGTCGAAGCCACAAGGCTTCCTGACTTGCATTTACCGTTGCTCGGTACTCTGCTTCTACTGAAGAAAGTGCAATAGTCTGTTGTTTCTTACACGCCCAAGTGATAGGTCTTGAACCAAGGCCGAAAACATAACCTGCAGTAGACTTTCGATCATCAGGGTCGTCGAACCAATCTGAATTAGTGAAAGCAACCAATAAAGAAGTCCCCCCTAAACTGTAATGTATCTCGAACTAAACTGTACCATGAACATAGCGAAGTATCCTTTTAGCTTCTTTCCAATGGCTTTCATGGGATGTTTGCATATATCAGGAAACAAGACCAACAACAAAGCAAATATCAGGACGGGTATGAGTCAAGTATAAGAGGCTACCAACTAGCTGATGGTACAGGGTGGCATCAAATTCAGGAGAAGGACAGGTGGCAGAAAGCTTGACTCCATACTGGAAGGGAGAAGGGGTTGGTTTACAATCATCCATGTGAAATCAACGAAGAAGGTCACAAGCATACTTAGACTGGGAAAGAAAAATTCCTTCATTGGTTTGCAAAACTTGGAGGCCAAGGAAATAGTGCAAAAAGCCTAAGTCAGTCATTTCAAATTTCTTCTCAAGGTTGGTTTTCACATGGTTTAAAAGTGTTGGGTCTCTACCAGTAAGGATAAGGTCATTAACATAAAGGACAAGGATTATGATATGGCTTCCTACTTTCTTGGTATAGAAATTAGGATCAAAATGGCATCTAGAGAATCCAGTGGCAATAAGAAACATGTCCATTTTGGCATACCAAACTCAGGGAGCTTGCTTGAGACCATAAAGAGATTTATTGAAGCGACAAACAAGGCTAGAGTCATTTTTGACGTATCCAGGATGTTTTTCCATGTAGATTTCTTCTTTCAAATCGCCATGCAAGAACACAAATTTAACGTCCATCTGATGGACCTCTGATTTATGTGAGGCGGCAAGGGAAAGAACAAGGCAGATGGAATTCATTTTGGCTACAGGGGCAAAGGTTTCATTATAGTCAATTCCTTCAACTTGGGAAAATCCTTTGGCAACTAACTGAGCCTTGTGTCTTTCAACACTTTCATCTGATGCATACTTAGTTCTGTAGACCCATTTACATCTGACAAGTTTTCTTCCTTTTGGAAGAGGTACAAGATCCCAAGTATCGTTTTCCATTAAAGAACGATACTCTTCATTCATTGTTGTATCCCAATCTGCATGACCTAAAGCTTCTGCAAATGTCTCTAGATTGTGAGTTTCTGAAACTTGAGCCAGTAGAGAAGAGGCTCACTGGAACTGTGAACGTGTTCGACGTTGATCTGAAGGATCAACGACAAGATCACTAGTTGATTCTCGTGTTGAACGGACCCATCTAGGAAGTGGTGGAATTGGTGCTTGTTCAGGTTCAAAGGACTCAGCTGGAGGAATGTCAGCAGGAAGAGGTGGATTATCATCCTCACTTTCATCATCTGAAGAAGAAACCCGAGTAGGAAAAAAAGAAGGTACAAACACTGAAGATGGCTCGTAGGCCGAAGAAGGCACAACCGTCGAATTAGGCTCGCAGGCCAAGATATTTTCATCAAATTTAACATCTCTTCTAAGAATAATTTCATGACAATGTGGTTGAAGAAGTCTATAACCTTTGACATCTTCAGAATAACCAACAAATATACACTTCTCACTTTTAGGCCGCAATGCTTTCCTTTTCTCATCAGGAATGTGAGCCCATGCTATACTGCCAAATACACAGAAGTGACTGACATCTGGTTTAATTTTAGTCCAAGCTTCTTCCGGTGTTATATTTTTAAGAGCCTTTGTGGGAGTGCGATTTACTATGTAATTTGCACAGTTGATGGCTTCCGCCCAATACTTTAGACTTAATCCGTTAGATTGGATCAAACAATTAGCCATTTCTTTTAATGTGCGGTTCTTTCTCTTAGCAACACCATTTTGTTGTGGTGTATATGGAACAATGTGTTGCATTTGGATTCCCTGTGTAGTGTAGTAGCTTGTAAAATTATTGTTCACATATTCGCCTCCATTATTTGTTCTTAACCTTTGAATTTGATATCCAGATTGCTTTTCTACAAGGGCCTTGTAGGCCAAAAACTTGTCAAAAACTTCACTATTGAGTTTTAAGAAGTAAACCCAAGTACATCTAGAAAAGTCATCAATGAAAGTTAAGAAATACTTGCACCCAGAAAAGGAAGGCGAAGAAAGTGGACCACACAAATCACTGTGAACAAGTTGTAAAGGGCCCGAGGCGTGCCAAGAGGTACATTTGTCAAAACTGTCTCGATGATGTTTGCCGAGAAAACAACCAACACAAACACCATCTCTGCATGAAACAAGAGGAAGACCAGTCACCATATGTTGATTACATAGTTGTTGCAATGAGCGATAGTTTAGATGACCAAACTTCTCATGCCAAAGTTTGCTCAAGTCATTTCTATGAGAAACAAAAACTGATGAAAAAGTTGACGACCCAAAGTTGTCAAACTTGTACAACCTGGTGATATCATCAACAATTCCAGTTGCAAGAACATGCTTAGGATCTTTCAGATCCTTGATTACAACTTGGTGAGGTGAAAACTCGACAGTTTTACCTTCACCTGAATGAGTGATTTGATATACTAATAGAAGGTTACAAGAAAGACTTGGAACACATAATACATCATTGAAATGACCATTATCTACTTGAACTGTTCCAGATCCTACAACACTAAGAGATCTATCATCACCAACAAATATTTTCTTGGTGTTACATTCATTTAGAGTAGAAAATATGGCTTTATCCTTAGCCATATGATAAGATGCTCCTGAATCAACAAGCCACTCATCATAAGAACAAGTAGTAGTAGAATTTGAATTGAAGGAGAAACCAGAAGTAGGAAGTGCATGTCCATGAGAAGAAGAAGTAGAATCAATACTGATGTTTTGCTTCTTCATCGCTGCTTCTAAAACTGCCATCGTCTTGAAACATTTGGACTCATCATGACCATCTTTATCACAAAATTTGCAATGTCTCTTAGTATTTTTACTTTTATATTTTGCTCCTTTTTCCACATTAGGAGTGGAAGTTGTCTGAGTGGATTTGGGACCCTTATGTGGCTTGTTGTTGTAGCGAGGATGTTGCTTCTTGGGATACTTGGGTTTATATTTCTGTTGGGCAACTAGGGCTTTGTTAGAGGTACTTGCATTGTTGATTACTCCAAGTTGTATAAGCTTATCTTCCTCTCTAATCAAAGAAGCACAAAAAGACTCAAGAGTGGGTTTGGCATAAGATTTTCCTAGAGCCTCTCTCATGGAATAAAAGGTATATACAAACACAAAATATGCACTACCTAGCTTAGAAAGGATAAGATATATGTAATGCTCTTCCGCCATTTTTATCTTACATTCTTCACATAAAATTCTGAGTGATTTAAACCTAGATAGATAGTCTCCAAGGCAAGAAAAATCACTTGGAATCAAGGTTAGTATTTGATTTTCTAACTGTTATGCTTGAATAATATTGAGTTTACTAAACATAGATTCAATCGTGTTCCAAGCTTCTTCAAGGTCATCAATTCCTTGAAGGTGGTACCTTAAATCAGGAGAGATGGACATTCTGATTAGTCCACATAATTCGTCATTCCTGTTATCCCATTTGGATTTCTTATCATCATCAGTGAGTGTTGTTTCCTTTCCCAAGGTAATCCAGTACAAGCCTTTACTTCTTAATAAATCTTCCATAAGAGATTTCCATTGGAAGTAGTTGTTGTTGGTAAGCAAGACAGTACTTGTATAAGACATATTAAATATGTTTATAATGTGGATTTAAATACTGAAACTAATGATCTGTATGGAAAGGGCTCGAAACATTATGCGGTTTTTAAAAAAATGGCACTGAAAACGGACTTCCGATATTAGAGTTATGCCCTTTTTAAAAACAAGGCACAATCGGTAACCAAATGACCACGTGATTGTGTAAGTTGCTTGATGAAGTGACCCACTTTTATAAAGAGAAGTGGGGATCACTTTTACAATGAAGTTACTTTATAACAGAAAAGTTGCATGCAAAATAAATAACTATAAAACAAAATATTAAAGCTACCTATAGTGATTCACTTTTATACTTGAAGTGAAATACACTTTACAATTTTAGCATGAACTTTTTCAAAAAAAGGTAACAAAAGAGAGACTTGAACTCAAGACCTCTTACTTAATAAGGAAAATTTTAACCAAATGATCTAGAAAAACATATTGTAATATTTAGAAGGAGGATTGTTGTTGTTGTTGTCGGCCTTGAAGAGTTTGCTAAAAAAAAACTCTTTTCACACAAGAAAAAAATTTCGCTTCTCGATGACAACAAGGGTTAGATCTCGGTTAGCTTACCCAAAAGATGCACCTTTTCCTATCTGTTTCTGATTTTCTGAGATCTCACAGGGTGCGGGGAAAAGAGAATATGCATATCTAAAAGAGTAGTAACCCGGAAATAAAAAAATACAAAACCCAAATAAAACCCAAATAACTTCTCTGCAAAAAATTTAAAAAATGCGTATTCAAACTTTTTACCTCCAGATCTGATTGTAATGGCCATATCTTGGGCAAACGGAAAACTTTTTTAGTGAAACGAAAAGTGTTCCTAACTGAAATGAGTGCTTCGGACGCAATGGAACAGTCCTCTTAGGCCATAAATGTACAAAAATGATAGAAAATGGAGATGAGGAAACTCGGCTTCATGATGTCGATCTTCAACAGGAGTGGGTCTTCAAACAGGGTCTGATACCATGTTTGACAACACGGGTATTCCAACAGAGGAAGAAAAAATTCAGTAACCACTCACATAACCATATCAAAGATCAACACACCGATGTTTTCACGTGTTAAAACCCCTACGGGGAAACATCCACAACCCCAACCAATGCGACCACTTGGAGCAGTTTATTAATGCAAAGAAAAAGATTACAGAGAGATTTTACAAGAGAGTTTCTCACAATCGATCATCGAAAAATGACCCTCCATGCTCTTTAAATAGAGATCATGGACCAATCAGGTGTTAAGCCACAAATCAATGGCCGTTAAGATCGATGAGTGTATGAACCGTTGGATCACTCTATGTCGGGAACATATCGTGACCGCTGGATTTCCTAACTACAAATGCATACTAATGCACACTAAAGAAACACACTAGAAAACACACTTTTACCTAACGACACAATAGACCAAGTAGATCTTAACTAACTCCTAAGTGTCTAAATATCCTAACAAGTTAGATATAACGTTCATTTATCCTTAATACAAGTAAACCACTAAGAAACAATAGATCTATCTATCATACATAATAATCAAAGCACTAAGAAGATTCATAACATAAACAACATAGCACAAAGAAAACCAAAGACATAAGATATACGTGGTTCACCTTAGTGTGGGGCTATGTCCACCAACCGCTTCGTCTTCTTTATTATTCATCAATCTCTTACATTCCTTCACTCATGTGCACTAAGACACAGAGCCAAGATTTGCATAGGACAAGAGATTTGCGCACTGAGCACCAGATCCTCCTTCCAAAACTAGGTCAAAGCACAGATCCAATCCTCTATCAAGCACAGAGACTTACTCACATACATTCCTTGGCACAAATCCCTTCAAGCTACTTCCACTTAGCTCCACAAACTACTCGAAATATTTTGATTACTTTCTACAATACATTCTTACTTATTTATACTTTTATAATCCCTTACAATAAGGCCTAATGTGGGAAAACCCCATGGGTCAACATCCCATAACCCATTACAAAAACCCTAGAAAACCCCTTACTGGATCCACATAGCCCGCAAAATAAGTGAGATCCGCAATCTCAGCTCCACCTGGGCAATCCTTCTTCGCACAATGTGTCGAAGTTCAAAAGTGGTCCAAACCTAACCAAGGTTTCTTCAAACCTTGGTCAAGGGCCAACAAGTAGAGACAGATCCAAACTAGGGCAGAGGAGAAATATTATTTTTCTGGGTTAAAGCGATCTGTCCAGAATCTCAAATATAAACCATCTCAGTTAAAGAAATATGGTCCATTCTCGAAGATCTGATCTTTGTCTTCTAAATTGTAGAAGATGACTGTGAAAAAACCTTTAGAGATGTGTTGCAGGTCATAGTCTTCCTTGGGGTTCCACTAGACTTTGATCCATTTGATCAGGTCACATTCTAAGGGCCAGAGCCTTAGAAACTTTCCTATTAAGGTGTGATCCCTTATAAACTATGTATTTTCTCCTACCTGTGTAGAGTTTATGACATACCTTGGTGTTGTGACAGTCTATGGGATGAATTTCCTTGGCTATCAAATATGAGTCACTTTTGGATGTGGGTTTTCGGATCCAACCTTCATCACATTATCAAATATTTTCTCATCTTGGAGGATCTTCTTTTTCATTGGCTACAATGTTGCTATAAGAGGGGGTTTTCATCCCCTCCCCGGACCCATAAAGTGGAGATCATACTAATAGGAGTCGAGGATGGCTTCACACTACAATGGATGATGTGATCCTGGCATTCAAAGTCTGGGTTGCGGTGCTAACATGAAACCCTCGTTTCTGCAGACTTCAATTCTTTCCCTCACAACCAATTTCACATTCAATTTATTAAATATTGAAATCGTTAAGAAAATGATTTTTTTTCTTATTTAAAAATGAATTATATGATTTGGGTTGTCAATATTTTATAAAGTCACACACTAAAAAATATATTTCTTTACTCACCTTTCTTTTTTATGCATTCATGATCTGTTTCAAAGTCAAAGGTGAGGTTAGGGTTATTTGAGACATATGATAAAAAAGAGAGACACTTGGAAATGAATGTTTATGAATCTTCTTTTATCTTTCGATTTTACAAGAGCTTCTTTGTACTTTTTCCAATCATTTTGGACAATTATATATTATATTTCAATAATATAATTTTACATAATATATAATGCATCGTTTTAATTGTAAGAATATGGTTATTTGAGGCACATGGTAAAACAAAGGGATGCTTGGAAATAAATATGTATGGACCCTCTTTCATCTTCCCTTTTCCATGGTGAGAGCTCCCTTTTACTCTTCCCCATCTTGAACCATTATATATTATATTTCAACAATGTATTCTTATGTAACACATAATGCATCATGATAACTCTACCACACCGTCCATAAAAATTATGTTTATAGTATCTACAATATTTACAGTATAGGGTTATTGTGTCGAGATGTGCTTTCCACCGCTCAGTATGAAGGGATGTGTAAATCCTTCTGTATTCAACTTGGAGTTGACACGTAGCATTTAAAAAATATTAATAACAATCACTACTACATATGGGTGAATTATTCCACAGAATTTTTCCACATTTTCATTAGTTTCATCTTTTTTTTAAATACGGCGGGATTTTCGTTGATATTGCCACAAAATTTTGGCGCAATATCCATGAATAGGTGATTTTAACTTGGTCGATATTTTCGTGGAAATAGCGACGAAAATTTTGCCTATCTCATTGGTTAGTGTTAACGACTAGTTGACTATTTTATCTATATATACCTGACTTTAGGAGACTTTGCGACACAATTTCTATAGTTGCGACACTATTCTTGGATTTTGTTTGAGCTTTTTATTTTTTTTGTCACCTACTGGTTGAAAAAATCCAATTCTCGATCTACATAGCAACTGGGATTTTGAACTTGCAAGGTTAGTATGTTTTTTTTTATTGATATACTCATGTAACTTGTAAATTTTTGTTCAAATGTATAAATTTCATGTAGCTTGTTTTTTCCTTGATAATATATTATATGTGTATTACCATATTTCATGTCTTTGGTTTTTGGATCTAGTTAGTATATTCTATGGAAAAGGGTATGTGGATAATTCTATAATATTCTAGGTTTATGGAATCCACATACCCTTTTCCCTTCAGTTGTAGTTATAATTTCTCTCTCTTTTCATTGATAAAGATATGGAATTGCTCTTGAAACTCAACCCTGGTCGGTGAAATGATAGTAATTGATTGTCATTTTCTTCTCTCTTTTATTTTAAAGAACTAACAAAAAAACCCCAACAAATCTTGATTGAAGCTTTGATACCACTTGTTACATCCCTAGTACCAAAATGGGATCACACTTACATAAATTGAAAATAATATAACAGTGACAATAATGGTTGGGATACTTGCACACCTAATGGTTGGCTAGCACTTACTAATTCAATTAAATGAAGGAAGAAATATCCATGAATAAAATCTTGAAGTTGATTGTTATATTGATAAATGATAAGTTATGGTATATATAAGATAGGGAGGAAACTCATGTTTATAACAATAAGATACATAAACACTAACCCTAAACTTATGTTAGGTATATATGTTGTTATTATATAAAGACAACATTTGTACACATATGACCTTAGTATAAAGATGTTATCTATGTCGTGATTAGGCACATAACAATCACTTTTAACTAACCACCTTCAACCATCTTAGCTTATGGTTAGCCACCTTTAACTTTCTTTGCTTATGACTAAGCACCTTTAATAAATGAAATTATGATTATATACCATAGTCTTCCAATATAAATAAAGTATATTTGTTTCAACTTTTTCAATAAAATCCACATACCCTTTCCTTATATGTGATGTTGTTTCTCTCATTTTTTTATAATCACATGCAATTCTATATTTAGTGATTAACTTTAGTTTGTAGTTGATGTAACTTGTTTATACACTATTAATAAGGATCAGTATCTAAAATATAAAAAATTCATGACGAAATCTACGATAGCATGATGAAATCTACTAGTCAGACAATGAA
>ML786250.1:263969-275555 GCA_009831015.1 Picea engelmannii | reverse complement strand
AAGAACCTCGTAATGTTAGACTTTCGTTGGCAGCTGATGGTGTCAATCCATTTGGAGAGCTTCGTTCTACGTACTCAGTGTGGCCTATTTTTGTTATAAACAATAACCTTCCTCCTTGGATGTCGATCAAGAGAGAGCACACATTGTTGGCAATGATTTTTCCAGGTATTTAATTATCTTTTATTTTCTTTAAAGTATGACAAAATATTTCATTTCTTTGTTTCATGCATGGTAATTCTTTCTTTTATATATAACGACATCTAGATAAGTATAATTAATCATGCAGTATGTTGAACCAATTAGGTAGGTACCAATTTAAACATATGAGCATATATATTGAGCCTCTTCTCTATGAGTTGTTGAAGTTATGGGCTGACGTCACTATGTATGACATCTCTAGACCATTAGGGAAAAAACGATTTCAATTCCATGGAATACTATCATGGACAATTCATGATGCTCCCGGGTTAACACATTTTTGTGGTATATAGTTACTTTATTTTGTGATTTAATATTATATATATTTATTGAAAAAAATCATGCATTATTTTAAATTGTAACTCTAATTTTACGCTACATTAATTCATATATCTTGTAGGTATTCAAACAAATGGTAAATTTGCATGCCCAGTTTGTGGTCCAAGGATAAAATCTTGTCATTCAAGGAGTTTAGGAAAGGAAGTGTTTGATGAGTATAGGCACTTTCTGCCTAAGAACCATAGTTATCGAACTACAGACAAAGCAAATTTCAATGGTAAAGAAGAAAATGGAAAAAAACCACGAAGAATGACACCTTGCCTATGGAAGTTGGAATATATTAGAAATCGTCAAGGTACGCAAATTATTTATGTATGACATATTTTATAAATATTTGGTTAATTGCATTAGTATTAATTTCATGTTGTCCCATTAATTAGTGTTAATTTCAATTAGTTGATGTTTCATGAATGTTGTTAAGGCACGAATGGGCTTCCACGAGGAATGAAAAGTTACCCAATGCAATTCAGTAGATTGCCATACTACGAGCACCTACAAATAGTTCATTTGTTTGATACAATGCATATCAGGAATAACATAATAGAATTGTTATGGAGAATATTAGATGGAAGGACTGACAAAGAGAGAATTGGAAAGATTTGTTGTAGCATCCAGGAAGCTAATCATGCATTGCAAAGTGTTATTATGAATTCTAATGGTGATGGTCGTGAATAAAATACTAGTCTTCCTTGGTTATTGACGGAGCAACAGAGCAATATTGTAAAAGAGGTCATTCAAAAAATTAGGTTTACGACGGGGTTTTCGTCGAACATACAAAATATATTACCTAAAAACGGTGATTTTGGTGGGGTTAAAACACATGACTGGCATACATTCATTAAGGTAATTAGTAGGTTATAATATATTTTCTTATTGGTACGCATTTTTTGGAAACAAATAATAATTATTTGTTTTTTGTTACAGTATGTTCTGCCTTTATCTCTCCTAGACGACTTTGACAACAACATAAAACAAATTATTTATGTACTTGGCAAATATATGAGGTAAGTATTGTTTTATAAGGAAAATGTACTTTTTATGTGATTTGTAGCAGAACTTATTGACATATTATCTTTTATCTGCAAATTTATGTATGCCTTGATATTATTTTATTGCATCGACATTTGTAGGTGGCTATCATCAAAACAAATCCATAAAGAAGATATAAGGTATTGAAAGAGAGAATTTCCCCGACTAATGTGTCAAATCCAACAATATCTACCTCCAACATTTTTCAATGCACAAGAACACTACCTCATACACCAAGTTTAGGAGATTGAATTATGTGGACTAGTACACACAAGGTCGATGTGGATGGTGGAGAGGCAGTTGAAGTCACTAAAGGATTTTGTTAGACAAAGAGCACGTCTGGAGGGTTCTATGGTTGAGGGATATATGGCATATCAATGCATGGTGTATATTAGTCAATATCTACCTAAACTAGCAGAAAATATGAATGTGCCTCGCATTTGGCATCTCGAATCCATCAACAAATTTGAAGGGGAGGTCCTATTAGGGAAAGGTAAAATGAGGACTATGAAAGGTAATTATTAGATATTGACGTAGATTTAATATATTACACATTTATTCCTTTATTCCTTTAGGTCTTAGTGTATGTTAATCATCATCATCAATGATATTAATTTTTTATGCTATCATATAGTTGCTCGAGAGTGGGATGCTTTACATTTATACATTGCAAACAACCTTGATTGGATGGAGCATTGGATAGAATATACTGAAGAATATTTCGATAGGTTATCATGGGAAGGAGTGAGTAAGATGATTAAAATAGTGCATCGTCATCGAGATAAATTTCCTAATCTTACATCAAGGGAAGTTGATTTATCCTTTGGTTTAAAAGATAAACAAGCAAGTTAAATTTTTTACCAACATTTTCCTAGTTTTTTCCCAATTTTTCAGTGTATTTGGTTTGTTTAATTTTTGAAATATATACTTAGTAAGTCCTACATGAGTATTATTAATTGGCAATGTATTTTTTACTTGTTTTCCATGTTGCAGTTAAAACATCACAAGGCTATGTGGTGTAATGGTCGTAAATTTCGTATCAAAATGTTGGATGATAAGATGAAAACCTCGGATTGTGGGATAACTACAGTGTTTAAGGTCACCAACATTTCCTCTAGAAGTGAAAAAAATCTGGAAGAAACTGAGAATAGGTACTATGGCCATTTGGAGGATATAATTGACTGTGATTTTAATTCCTTTAAAATAGTTTTGTTTGAGGTTAAATGGTACAGGATACAGATGCATGAACGTGATCTTGAAATAACTGTTATTGAGCATGATAATGGATTTACCATGGTTAATACAAGGGAATTTGAATTGGGTACAGAGCCTTATGTTCTTCCAAGTTAATGTGAGAAAGTATTTTACTCAGGGGTACCTGGTAAAGAAGGTTGGTCATACCTTGTTAGATATGATCCAAGAGGAAGACCAGTAAAGTATAATCATGTAGCTGAGGATGAAGATAATAACGAGGAAGAAATCATGATTATGTAGATCAGGAGCAGGTGGCTCATGTAGTCGATGTGTCAGACGAAGAAGTTGAAGAAGTTGATCATCCAAATGTAGGAGACGACAATCTCATTGATGATATCGATAACTATAGTAGCAAAAATGATGTTGACGATGATGTTGATAGGAATGAGCCTTTCACCAATATCGATTCTGAACCAGATCTTGATACAGATGTTGAGTTGGATGAAGAAGAAGATGACTGATATTTTATTGTTGAAAATAAGAGGTATGTGTTTATATCTTTTATATGTTTTTATTTTTGTATAATATAGTATATGATACATGTTCTTTAGAATTTCAAATTAGGTAATATGGAGAAATTGAGAGTGATGTGAGGGGGCACATAATTAGAGATTCCACCTTCACGTGGTTTCCCTTGTTTAGTAGAGAATGAATTGTTCTTGAAACCAAGAGGAGCTCTGCACGACTGTGCCTAGTCATACCAACAATGTATGTATGTGGGCCTGGTCATTCTTAGTCTTGAATTGAAAGTTTCCCCTAGACTTAAACAACACCCTTCATGAAAGTTGTCACCCAATGATCATTATATCACAAGGTTGGAGGCATATGGGCATTGAGATCATGAGGATTTATAACCCTACAGTAACAAGAGACATTAATTGAACTTTGACTAGATTGAAAGGTGCGTGCAATTGAAAAAACTAACAACCCAAAACTAAAAGGGATCAATACACTAACTGTCAATGAGAGGTGATCTCACCATGGTGTGTAGGAATGGACCTAACACCTTCAAAATTATCATTCTCCAAATATCTTATAAATTTTTTACAAGGAAATTGTACTAGGACTAGACACGGGCAACAGTGACCTCTGAATGGGGCCAACGTTGAAATTTGTTCAAAATCTTTCTGAATGCATTGAAATTTGACATGGATAGACTATTCGCATGCCTTAATGATATGGGAGGGTTTCTGGACTCAAATTTGACTCACACACCCACTTTATTCCATCATCAATTCATCATGTAATCCATAAACCCTAATTTAGTGGAGTCATCTATTTGTTCCCAGTGAATGGATGCGTTGTTTTTGACCTGGAATGGGACAACACATGTACCTTCTTAATTTTCTTCCTTCACTTGATGTGGGTCTAGTCATTCCTTGCCTTGAATTGAAAGTTTCCCCTAGTCTTAGTCATCACCCTTCATGACGGTTGTCACCCAACGATCATTATATCACAAGGTTGGAGGCATATCGGCATTGGGATCATGAGGCTTTATAACGCTACAGTAACAAGAGACATTAATTGAAATTTGACTAGATTGAAAGGTGCGTGCAATTGAAAAAAATAACAACCCAAAACTAAATGGGATCAATACATTGTCTGTCAATGAGAGGTGATCTCACCGTGGTGTGTAGGAATAGGCCTAACACCTTCAAAATTATCATTCTCCAAATATCTTATACAAATCTTACAAGAAAATTGTACTAGGACTAGACATGGGAAACAGTGACCTCTGAATGGGGCCAACGTTGAAATTTGTTCAAATTGTTTATGAATGCATTGCAATTTGACATGGATAGACTATTTTCATGCCTTAACGATATGAGAGGGTTTCTGGACTCAAATTTGACTCACACTCACACTTTCTTCCATCATCAATTCATCATGTAAACCATAAACCCTAATTTAGTGGAGTCATCGATTTGTTCCTAGTGAATGGATGCATTGTTGTTGACATGGAATAGGACAACACATGTACCTTCTTAATTTTCTTCCTTCACTTGATGTGGGCCTGGTCATTCCTTGCCTTGAATTGAAAGTTGCCCCTAGTCTTAGTTGTCACCCTTCATGACAGTTGTCACCCAACGATCATTATGTCACAAGGTTGGAGGCATATGGGCATTGAGATCATGAAGCTTTATAACCCTACAGTAACACGAGACATTAATTGAACTTTAACTATATTTAAAGGTTCATGCAATTGAAAAAACTAACAACCCAAAACTAAAAGGGATCAATACACTGACTATCAATGAGAGGCGATCTCTCCGTGGTGTGTAGGAATAGGCCTAGCACCTTCAAAATTATCATTCTCCAAATATCTTATACAAATTTTACAAGGAAATTGTACTAGGACTAGACACGGGCAACAGTGACCTGTGAATGAGGCCAATGTTGAAATGTGTTCAAACTCTTTCTGAATGCATTGAAATTTGACATGGATAGACTATTTGCATGCCTTAACGATATGGGAGGGTTTTTGGACTCAAATTTGACTCACACACCCACTTTCTTCCATCATCAATTCATCATGTAAACCATAAACCCTAATTTAGTGGAGTCATCGATTTGTTCCCAGTGAATGGATGTGTTGTTTTTGACATGGAATGGGACAACACATGTACCTTCTTAATTTTCTTCCTTCACTTGATGTAGGCCTGGTCATTCCTCGCCTTGAATTG
Source organism: Picea engelmannii (assembly GCA_009831015.1). Taxonomy (NCBI): domain Eukaryota; kingdom Viridiplantae; phylum Streptophyta; class Pinopsida; order Pinales; family Pinaceae; genus Picea; species Picea engelmannii. Next base: position 270,051 of record ML786250.1, on the reverse strand, counting down.
AATGTTGCCCCTAGTCTAAGTTATCACCCTTCATGATAGTTGTCACCCAACGATCATTATATCACAAGGTTGGAGGCATATGGGCATTGGGATCATGAGGCTTTATTGGTTTTCTATGGCATGCATTAGGATCAAGTTATCTCCTTTGGTTACAAATATCAATATTGAAAAGGTTGTCCAACATGAAACTGTAGAGCCTAATAGAGAGCAGTATCCATCATAAAAAGAGGATAAACATAAGGGTTTATGGACTCAACCATGAGTCAAACAAACAATTCGATAATCAAATATTCTTCTTATTCTATCAAAAGAAAACAATAAGGTTCGCCTGCTCATGTACTTGATCCTTCTTATAACTAACATGTGGATGGGGCCAACATTGAAAGTTTTTCAATTTGTGCTTGTATGGACTGAAATGTAATATGGTTATATTAGATACATACAATGACAGTATGGGAGGATTTCCAAACTCAAACATGACTCACACAATCAATTCCACAATCAAACAACAATCCTATAGAATAATTAATGTGAATGGGGAAGACAATGACAGTATGGGAGGGTTAGAATAGACGCATACAATGATGACCAAACCATTAAGGCCTGTGTAGAAGCTAAATCCAAAGAAACCATGTAATCTAAATCCCAAGCAACTAAGTATGCAAACGAGTTGGTGAGGTGAGGAGACCAAAAAAATAATTTCAAATAAACCACATGCATTATAGAACATGCACACAATTTAGAAACATGTACATACTAATAGAGGTTAGGAATTAAATGTGTTAGTGGTGATAGTGATTATGATAAATGTTCATTATAGGGGTTAGGAGCTATAGTTTTTAATGGTTATAGTGGGTATACTTGTTAATGGTCATAGGAGTACAACCTGAGTGGGCCTAATAGTAGTTAAATCCATTATGTGTTATAATGATTACATGCAATAAGGATTATAAGAGTTAAGGGATAATCATGATAGGGGTTAAGTCTTATAAGTTCATAGGCTATAGGTTAAGGGTTATATGGGTTAATAGTCACCAAGGTAAAGGTTTCCTAATATTACATGGGTTGGGTGTGATAGGGGTTGGAGATGTAAGGGATAATAGAGATAAATTTCTATAGATTTTATAGGTGTTGGGAATCAGGTGGGGTCAATGTTATAATGGTTAAGGATTATAAGGTTATGGAAGTTATAATCTTATAAGTTATAAGAGTTAGTGGTTTAATTTTATAGGGTTTAATCATTTTAAGGATTAGGGGTTATATTTTTTACAAGGGTTAGGGGTTACATGTTATAGGAGTTACGTGCTAGATGTTATATGGGTTAAGGGTAACAAATAGTAGGGCTTATGAATTATGAAATTTAAGCATTATAAGTGCTACAAGTTGAACCATCACTCTGACTTGCTTGTCTCCTTCAAATTAAATCAATGGAAAACTTAATATTGATAAGAATATCCAAGTAAGAAACCAAGTTTACTAGAATATTTGGAACTTGAATTGAGAGGATGATGATGTAGTGGGAGTAACATGTGCATGTATGAAGAAATTAATTGGCATTTCCATTTATGCGAATTTGGAGCTTTGAGGCTATTCAACAATGGTGGCAACGGTTACTTCAAGGTTTGACAGGATATCTCTAGGACTACACGGACAACTAACACTCGGGATTTAGCCACTGCATCGTTAGGGCTTGGTGAGGGTTAACACGCAACTGACACTACTATACGAGGAACCCTTTCCTGGGCTCTCGCAAGGCACCTATCCTTTTCACATATTTCTAATAGGTTTTGCAAAGAACAGGTGGGTCATTCTCCTTATTAGTCTCTGGGCCCTCTAGGATGGGGGGCAGAGCCAGTCTATAGCCTCGCTGTGAGGTTTCCGGAGGCTCGAGATCCCCTCACTGTGAGGTTTCCACTATTGATTAGCAATTGTCTTCAATGGTTGGATCGGATTTCCCAAAAGTTTGGGGTGGGAAACACCCTTCTTTGAACCACCAGGTGTTTACAGCGGCAGTATTGGTTTTTCAGTGGGGGATCATTCCTTAGGATTTAGTGTTTCTTTCACGAACATGGGAGATTCTTTCTCAGCAGGGTTAGGGTCAGTCGATGGATGCTCTCAGGGATCGAGGTGGACAAGACACTTGGTTGAAGGACCTCTCTCCTCACCTTCCTTGGACTACCTCCTCCGACAAGAACACGCTTTATCGGGTATGTCTTCCTTGGCTACTTTTCTTTCTGCTTCAGTGTCCCTTGCTCCACCTTTTATTTCTGAGTCTACTTATTTTTCTATGGGTGGGGAGTCTTTTATCGGAGTCAGTCTGGCCTACCTTCACTGCCCCTTCTCCTCCTCCTTGACGGTATTCTCACCTCTGTTAGTCACTCCCTCCCTAAATCTAGTGGTTTGAGGACTCTCACTTTTGCTGAGGCACTTGACCCCTTCCAGACCTCTACACTCACCTGTTGTTGTTTTCCCCCCACCCTCCACACTCACCTACTACTAGGTGTTATAGGTTATATAGGTTATTGGTTTAAGGGTTAAAGGTCATATAGGTTAAGAGTAGAGGGCGACAATGATTATGAGGGTTGGGGTTTAAATGAGTTAGGGATTAAAATATAATATATATATATTATATATATATATATATATATATATATATAATTTATAAATTATATATATTATATATAAATAAAATAAAAATAAACAAAACAAAACAAAACAACATAACAATGCACACACACAAAAAAATCAAAGTCAAACACTCGTCAATGCCTCATAGCTACACGCAGAGTGGAGAGTAGCACGGGAGAAAGAGGGCTAACTACACAGAAGTGGAGAGGAGCACGGGAGAAGGAGGGTAGAGAGGAGCACGAGAGAAGGAGGGTGCATGTTGAAGGAGGGCACACGGGAGGAGGGCACACGGTCGGAGGAGGGAACACGGTTTTGAGGGTGCACCAGAGGAGGGCACACAGCCGGAGGAGGGCACACGGTTTTGAGGGTGCACCAGAGGAGGGCACACGGTTTTGAGGGCGCACCAGAGGAGGGCACACGTAGAGGAGGGTGCACAGGAGGAGGGAACACACAAAGGATAAATATGGTTTGACTTCTTTCTCTTATCACTTGAGTGCCCATGCTAATTGTTTGATGCAATTCTTGATATAAATATGGTTTGATGGAATGTAATGGGTTCATGCATTCACTAATGAAATATCACTTACCAAGCTCAACATTTTTACCATGTGCCAAAAATTGTCACTATCTTCTATGTAATTCAAATCTTCCCTAAAATAGAGCACACATATGAGCTAAGTCATCCTTTTAAAATGCACATAGATGGTTTTATATTAATGTGAAATATATAAATAAAGGTGGAAACTTGTAGTCCTTCATATGAATAATGACATCTTGAAATCTATCACTCCAACATCACCTTTAGATGAGAGAAATAATCTGGCCCAAATGGCACTTTAGGCCTTTTTCTGGCACTTCAAAACTTTCCTGCCTAGATTTGTAAAATGCACTTAATGCCCATAAAAAATTATTCTAGAGAAAGCCAACTATTCTATCTTTAACAATATTTACATCCTCACAAAAGCAATGTGTCAAATTTTCCCCAAGAATATTTTATCATCATTGATTTTAATAAAATTGGTAATTTTTTGCCAATATTGCAAGTTGTCTAGCAATTTTTGAAATGAAAATAAAGTTGATAAAAAAAATTATGGAAACAAAACAACTATACTAGGTTATATTAATTACGTTTCCTCACAAAACCCATGTGCCCTAATTTTAGTTCTCTTCTCCAAATTCCCTTTCCATAAATTAAAATTCCTCAAATTTGGTCATTTTCAAGAATTTCAAGATGGGATGATTTAGTATTGGAAGTAGGGGTTTTCAAACTACGATAATAGATAATCTGAAGGAGATCATAGAAACCATGTTTCACCTATATTTTTTATGGTTCAACAAGATTTAAACCATGATATGATTGAGATATTTCAATGGTAGTTGTGTGGAAGGCTTCAATGACTTGAATGTTGCTAATTGGTAAGTATCCTCCTATGCTATCATTTCTTGGAAGTACATTGGCTTGCACACTAACACATAATTTGCAATTGATGTACTTTTGAGTTCCATTGAGTTCCTTTGTTGCATTAATAATGTAAGATCTCTTACAAATATCCACCATGAATGTTTTGCTCTCAAAGAGTTTGCTGAGATGACTCTGACCTGACAAAGACTTAAAAGACCTTGTTGAAATACACCTCTGATATGCTGCCTCTTTATCACTGATGTGCTCCTCTATTTATTCACCCTCAACCTACATATGAAAACTGTGTTGCAGAACTATATTGCAAAACTATGTTGAAGAGAGGGTTTGACCTCTTCTTATATAGGCTGAAGAGGGGAAGAGGGGAAGCTCGAAATAGTAACCTGAATCCATGCATTAAACATAACTCGGCTTCATGCTTTAGTTCGAAATTAGAACTAGACTTGAGATTGGTTACAACTTAGCTTTACACTTTAGTTCGAACTTAGAACTAGACTTGATATTGGTTACAACTCAGCATTACACTTTAGTTCGAACTTAGAACTAGACTTGAGACTGACATGCTTTAGTTTGAACTTAGAACTAGACTTAATACTTTAGTTGCAACTCAACATTACACTTTAGTTCTAAAATATAACTATACTCAAGACTTTAGTTGCAACTCAACATTACACTTTAGTTCTAAAATAGAACTAGACTCAAGACTTTAGTTGCAACTCAACATTACTAAAATAGAACTAGACTAAAGACTTTAGTTGCAACTCAACATTACACTTTAATTCTATTCATGGTGGATAATGTTTACACTTGCCAACGCACTAGATCAATACAATTACATCATTTGCAATATTAGGAGTATCATTTGTTTCTAGATCATAGGAATTTTATATTCAACCTAACTTTTGCTAGAAGCCTTGACTTTTTCTCATGGCTCACAAGGTTTGAATAGGCTCATAGAGGTTGTATGTTCCCCCTAACTTTTGTACTAGTCTATCTATACTCACAGAGGTTGTATGTTCCCCTTGACTTTTGCACTAGACTGTCTATGCTCACAGAGGTTGTACGTTCCCCTTGACTTTTGCATTAGACTCACATAGCATCTCGTTCACCCTGAATTTTGGTTTGACTCACAGAGGTTGTACGTTCCCCCCTGGATTTTTTCAATACCTCACAAGACTGGTTGATTCTCCAAATCTCCTTGGCTAGCCTCAGGGTGTCCCATATGGCCTCTCATTGGAGAATGATTGTCGATGTTGCCAATATTTAACATGAATGACACCTGCTAACCTCGATAAATGGAGGAAGGCATATCCATGAACATATTTTAACGATGGTTTTAATATTGATAAATATGATGAAATACATAATATATGGGGGGGGACCCCTTCCCTTTAGAAAATTCTTTACCCTCAAAGATTTAAAATAAAACCATTGGTTTGTACTTTATAATGAAACATACATACAATTTTCACCTTAAGTCACTTTATAACTTAAGTGACATACAATTTGCACCTATATTCACTTTCATATTTTAAGTGACATACAATTTTCACCTTTTCACTTTCTAATATTGGATATCTTAGATCATGGAGTTGAAATCCAAAACATGTTGTGATCGATCATTGTGTCTACCTTATAAAAATCTATTTTCACCTTAATCATGTCATGTTTCAAAACCACACTACAATGGGTATTGGTGTGAATGCTCATAGATTTTGCTTAGAAGATATTTCAAATTGAAGTACGAAATTATTAAGGAGGTAAGTTGAAATCAATGTGTATTCTATATAATTCTATGAATATAAAAATACAGATTTCATATATTCACATTAGAATCACCCCATAGTATACATATGACATGAAATAATCAACCTAAGTTGCACTATCCCTGCTTACCTGGCATCAGGCCTACTCATGCCTCTTCCTAACCAAAGCCATGCTGAGCAATTCCTCAAAAAACCACTTAAAACAAGCAACCCGCGCCCTAACTTCTCACTGGGCGCGGGTATCCGCTTACTGTCCTTATACTGCACG
>ML786250.1:234027-252730 GCA_009831015.1 Picea engelmannii | reverse complement strand
TACTTTTCCCGTCCCGAATACATGAGTCTTATCTATGTTATTTGATTTGTGTTTTTATCTCTAACCTTAGAATAGATCAGTAGCATGCATGCATAGTCTTGTCTTGATTGCAGGGAAGCTTTTGGAAGGAGCAGTAGCAGCAATGAGATAAGAAGCTCTACGGAGGATCTACTTCAACCGTCGGAAAAAGGTTGGTTCATTCTTCTCTTGTGTGCATGTGAAAAAAGGGGTTTTAGATTCGGGTAGAAGGTTAAAAGTTAAGTCTTGAGGGCCATGATCTGCGTATGAGCTTAGAGCCCTAGCTTATTAGTCCGTAGGGTAGAATACCCAACAACACATAGACAACCCTAAAATACCAAAATAAATATATGCAGGAAAGAAAATTCCCCCCCAAAATCCATTTCACCCGCGAGCCAATCGAAACCAAGCCTTTTCCAGGAAATTTCTGTAATCATCTCAAGCACTAGTACATCCAGATCTCATGACATTGTTAATAGGATCCCTAATAAAAAAACATAAGAACTCACTTTTACAAGAATATAGAGGACAAACAAATGGAGAAGCCTTAGATTGCTAGATTAGTAGCCTCACATTACACTTCTAGATTTTCCCAGGCTCAAATATTTATCCTTACAATAAAATATCTACAAGGAATCATTCAAACTTGGTGAATAAGTCAATTTATAATTCTACATTTAACTCAATCTTCTACTTCCAAATGCATGACAAAGTCCATCCATACATGGAATCCATTGTGTGACACTATCACATAGCATTTTTATCCCCTATTTTATCTAGAAAATATCATGTGCGAGTGGTTATAACTTCATCAAGCCTAGTACTACAATACATGGAAGTGTTCACACAACTACACATCCAACTCTAGATTCCATATCCATATTAGGTAATTATTCTCAAATTTAGTTTTGGCTTATTGGTTGTTTTTTTTGTTAAATTGATTTGTTTGAAAGAGTTTGCATTGACTAAGCCTTTAACCATTCTTTACCAAGGTACCCTATTTTCTATCACTCTACTAACCCTAACCCTATTGCCAACGCTAATCCTTGGAACCCTCTTACTATACCAAGACCTTCTCCCACTCGACCTCAAAACCATAAATTCATTAGTTGTTCATCCTCCAAACCAAACCAAGGGCGTAACTTCTAATAAAGTCACACATTATGTGACAGATTGTCATATATTAAAACATCATGTTGGATCAATCTTCATATACCCACCCCATAGAGCCCTCCCCTCCATCACATCTATAAATCATTACCCTACCCAACTAAGCCATTTCTCCTTTTCTACATTCAAGACAATGACATTCAATATCCTGACATCCTTTTCACAAATTCACTAATTGTTCATCCTCCAAACCAAATCAAAGACGTCACTTCCAATAAAGTCACAAATTCTGTGACAGATTGTCACGTCTTAAAACATCATGTTGGATCAATCTGTTTAGACACCCCCATAGAGCCCTCCCCTCCAACATTATTGCCAACTCGAACCTATATTGCAACAATTTCATATGCAACTATATGCAACTATATACAACTAGGCAACTATATGCAACAATGCAACTTATCATGTTTTTTAGTGACTATATGCAACTATATGCAACTATGCAACTTATGCAACTATATGTAACTATGCAACTATATGCAACTATATGCAAATATATGGAACTATGCAACTGTATGCAAATATATGCAACTTTATGCAACTTATGCAACTATATGCAACTATATTGCAACTATATGCAACTATATTGCAACAATTTTGTATGCAACTATATGCAACTAACTACAACTATGAAACTATATGCAACAATGCAACTTATCATGTTTTTTGATGACAATATGCAACTATATGCAACTTTATGCAACACTGAAACTCATGCAACTATATGCAACTTATGCAAATATATGCAACTTTATGCAACAATGCAACCTATGTAACTATATGCAACTATCGAGTGATGATCAAGATATACTAAGAGAGGTTGAAAGTGAGACATTTTGTACTAGATCTACCGGTTCTAGATCAACTAGGTGTTTTTGAGTTGTAGGTATGTGTCTCAAGGTCTTGGAAATGATATAGGGAAGAAGGCCATGCCTTAGGGGAAAAAGAAAGCTTTGATTCATCTAAGAAATGGTGTTAGTGCTCTCACAAGGTTTTGAACATTAGCTATGGGTATTAAGGCCTTGATATGGTTTAGGGGGGAACCCAAGTCTTGGTCGAAGCACAAAGCTTCTAGGCATCCATGGCCAAACATGACACCTCAAACTAGCACACCCAATCTCTCAAGGTTTTATGCAACTTCTAGGGCTCAAATTTCATGAATGACACCTCAAACCACCATAGATGACCTCTCGAGGGTATCTTTGGCATTCAAGTGGGAGTATGGGCATCAATAGGATATTTTGAGCATTGGGTATGGGTATTGGGTCCTTGGACAAGATCGAGAGAGGAAACCCCCTCCTTCCATCCCATTGTCTCCTTCACAGTCTTCCATATAGAAGACCACAACCCTTTCCTTTATAGTTTGTACAACTTCATCAAAACCATTACACCCTATGCATACGATGGATTAAACAACAACTCAATCATCTTGTAATATCTGTCACAACCAACCCCAACATTATTTCCAACTTGAACCTTTCCTCCATTCCCCACCAGCCACTAAAGGTGCTTTCCAAATATGTGAAATTTCAGGATCATGGATTTCCAAACTATCGATCCCCACTTAAACTCTTTGATGGGTCTCAAATCCATTTCTCCACTGAGCGTCGAGGGATATGAATATATATGAAACTTATATGCAACTATATAAACGTTATGCAACAATGCAACTTATGCAACTATATTGCAACAATTTTGTATGCAACTATATGCAAATATGAAACTATATGCAACTATGCAACTATGCAACATGCAACTATATGCAACTATACAACATGCAACTTATACAACTTATGCAACTTTATGGAACTTATGAAACTTTATGCAACATGCAACGATAACTTATCTTCTTGTTTTAATGAGTGTAGGTATCACCAAATAGGTATCTTTCGGATCTATCTTCCTCGAGTGATGATCAAGATATACTAAGAGAGGTTGAAAGTGAGACGTGTTGTACTAGATCTATCGGTTCTAGATCAACTAGGTTGGAAACTTAGGTAAGGAAAAGATTTTGTATACGCATGCAATTTTTTATTGCCAACGGAGGGTTGTGTAATTATGATGTTGAGAGCATAGGTGACATTGAGTTGTCCTTGAGGTATAAACATCTAGTGAAACGATGGACACCTAAGGAGCTACCTAAAGTGGACACGGATTTCTTCATCAGTGGGAGGATGTAGCGCATTGCTTCGTCATCCTTACATGGATTGGGGTTATTTTCCATGGATGGAATAAAGGTCAGCTATGGCACTGTAATTGAATTGATGGAGTATGTCGGACCATTATACAACTACAATCACTGGTTGACGTTGGTCCGATATACGCAAAGTATGCGGAGATACGAAGTTGCCGCAAATTATATACAACTAATAGATAACAATAAAAAAAAGGGGCAACTATGTATATTGATGGAAGGCCAAAAGCTACTGGAAACATTGTGGGCTTTATAAATAGTACATGACCAGTGGCAACAACTAAGAAACCGAATTGCATATTTGAGGGACGCGAAGGAAATCGTATATTTGTATGTGCAACAAAAACAATAGTTCCAGGTGAAGAGTTGTTGATCGATTACAAATTAAATCGAATAGATGGAGGGCGTGTGACTATGGGGGTAAATATATTACATACCATTCAACTCAACCTTTGATCAATCATTGTTACAATTTATCACTGCAATATTTCAATTTTTTACTGCATAAATTTTTTACAATTACTTTAATAACTCTTGTTAATTAATTTATTGTGTCAACATCTATCCAGGGTGACTGTGAGATATCACAAGCTACATATGTCCAGGGTGACCGTGGAAAGACACCCACTATGCCTCTGTAGGTAAATGTTAAATATAGTAACAACTTGTGACTACAACGTCAACTAAATTTCAGAAATTTCATTATTTTTTTTCTGATATTACTGCAATATTTCATTTTTTTAATGTTACAAGTGAATTTCATAACTTTTATTGATTGATTTATTGTGTCAACTTTTTTCCAGGGTGACCGTGGCAGAAAATCGCCCGCTACATCTGTTGAGGGTGACCGTGGAAAGGCACCCGTTGTGCCTCAGCAGGTAAATTTTAAATATAGTAACAACTTATGACTACAACAACTAAATTTATGAATTTGTTTTTATATATATTACTGCAATATTTCATTTTTTTAATGTTACAGGTGAATTTCATAACTTTTATTGATTGATTTATTGTGTCAACTTCTGTCCAGGGTGATCGTGGTAGAAAATCACCTGCTACATCTGTCTAGGGTGACTGTGGAAAGGCACCTGCTGTGCCTCAACAGGTAAATGTTAAAAACAGTAACAACTTATGTCTACAACAACTAAATTTCTGAAATTTCGCTATTTTTTTTCTGATATTACTCCAATATTTCATTTTTTAAATGTTACAGGTGAATTTCATAACTTTTGTTGATTGATTTATTGTGTCAACTTCTATACAGGGTGACCGTGTCCGAAAATCACCCACTACATTTGTCCATGGTGACCGTGGAAAGGCACACGTTGTGCCTCAACAGGTAAATGTTAAATATAGTAATAACTTATGACTACAATAACTAAATTTCTCAAATGTTAAAGTTCATCTCATTAATTTTATTCATCAATGTATTGTGGCATGGTCAACGTGGGAAGGCTCCCACTGAGGATATTGATGAGGAAAAAATATTTTTTTCCACTGACCCAATGAAAACTGTAATGAAGGCCTTGAAGAAGGATAACATAAAATATCTAGGTTTTCTTAGTAAAAGACCCTTGACACAGGAGGACAGGGAAAGAATTGCAGAGCTACAAAATACAATAACTAATTTAGGGGTAAGTGGCATCTTCACATATTTTTATCAACTATGAAAATTTCATATCCATTTTTTTGTTTTATATTTTCTATATGATCTGATAAAGTGAAGTTTTCTGTTTGTAGGAGTTTTTAAACCCTGTGCGCCAGGAACCTGTCAATCCTTAAACTGTTATAGGTAGCAATGATGGTCCAATGCAAAAACAATGTTGACATAACAAAGTGTAAGTGATTATTTTTTAGCCTTCTGAGGTTCCCCTTGAATCCATTGATGAGTGCAATGATTTTGACTGGCATGACACACCGGAGCATGATGAGCCGGAGCCTGGAACTCCACATGACTCCGGAGAGGAACGTACTGTAGATGGAGAGGAAACTATTATGCATGGAGCAGAATGAATTAAAATCATTGGATCACAAGATGTCACCTTTCTGGTGGATGACACATCTATTCCGATCAAAATTCAGAATATTGCAGGTAATTGTTAATTAATTGATTCATTTTTTTCATGAAATTGAAATGGACATTTGTTGAGATTATTATAAATTAATGGATAACACGTTTCTTCATGAAACAATGTTTTCTATAGAAACTTAAATGACAAAGCATTGGATATGTTTGGCCCCACCATTCTCACACGGTGGAATGGCCAAGATAGCAAAAAGAAAGATGATTTAATAGACCACATGGTAAACTTGTTCAGCAACACTTTCAACAAGAAGGTGGTTACAAAGTTAGATGGCGAGAATTTAAAATATACCAGGGCCCAGTATAAGGAGAAATTGCAATTAGACCTCAAGCACAAGCGCCCTCCCATGGTTCCAGAGAAAGAGTGGAAGGCGCTAATAGAGGATGCAAAGGAGAAGTTGTTTAAAAAACAAGGAAGGCATCCATGAGTTGGTCAAGCAAGGTACAACACATGTCATATTATCAGTGAAATATGATCATTTATATTTTTCTTTCCTGTTTTAAGTAACAATTCCGATATCTTTTTTTTTTTCAAAAATTCCATATGTAGGCTACCAGACACCTCCAAAGAAACCAAGGCCAGAGTGGAAAAACAAGGCTAGCATAAACTAGGCTAGGGTGGCTATGGAAAACTAAAATCCCGAATAGTAAGATTTAAATGATTAACTGTGGTTATTATTTATTTAACAGTAGCGAACAAATATATGTTTTTGTTATTGGTATTTTTAATGGTATTATGCATTGCAGTTAAATATGTTCGACACTGTTGCCACCGAGGAGGACCTAAAGCTTGGTTACAAGCATGGTTTTAAAAGTGTGATTGAATATAGAAAAATCTTGGGCCAGACTCCTATCTCCCCAGCCACGCAGGTAAATCAAATGACTAAGTAAACCGCAGTAGCATGCTTGTAAAGTCTATTCATATTTTATTATATCACCCTTAACTAAGTATTTATGTTTGTTTTCAAGAAACAGTGCTACCGCAGTAGTGAATCTAGCGGTATTTAGCAGTTACCACATCATACAAGGGTGCACATGTCCAGTGATAGTGTAGAGCAAAGTACCCATTTCGGTATGTATGCTTCAGAATTAATAATATTTACTGTGATTGTAGATATTTATTTCCTGACTTATACTTATATATTATCTTCTCAAAATTTAAGAGCATGTATCTCAGGAGGGTGAACTGCGAGAGGATCAACCAAGTGGATAATAAATTAACGCACCATGTCACATCTACACAGACAAGTAAAGAGCAATAGTGTAATGTTAATCAAAATAATGAATTAGTTATTTCAATTATATTTCAACATATCGATATGATCATTTTCGTTGTTGTAGTTCATGACCCTGAACATATGCCTCGACGCCCTTCTTAGTGACATACCAGAAGTATGGTACAAGAGTGCACACAAACAATAGAAGGATAGGGCACACAAATTACAATGTCCTTGGATGATTATGATACCCCGATTGTCAATTTTATGAATGTAAAAACAAATAAATCAAAGAAAAATAAGAGGTATAAATTCATGACTTATATTTGGATGTTTATCGATGTTTATATGTTCATATTCTTCAATGTTTATATGTTCATATGTTTTGATGACTATCCTAGTTATGCATGAATGTCTATATGTTTTCTATATAAACAAAATCATTTGTTGGGTATGGGGAATTGAGAGCATTGTGAGGGGGGGGAGGAGCCATATGAGCTTACACCTTCACATGGTTGGCCTTGTTCAGTAGAGAATAACCTATTCTTGAAAAAAAAAGAATGTCATTAAGGTATGCGACCACTTAATTTTTTTCTAGAGTATTTTACGTAACTAAATGCACGTTTATTTTCTTATGTATTAATTACTCGTATAAAGAATTTGTCTTTTATGATTCATGCAGGTCTTGGTGATGGAAATGCATCTCGTGGACAACTCTTATCAAGTTGTATGGACTAATGGATCTGGAAAAAGGACAATGAAAATGTAAGGGTTTTGACGTGTTTTTTAAAGTAGGCTTTATACTAGTAAAAGTTCACAATCCTCATGAAAGGATACAATTGCATTTTTGGTAGACAAGCATCATTTGTTTTAACAAAGTATGAATCATAGACTATGGGAAAAACCTTTTTTTATATTCTTACATTGACCAATACAACTATAACAGATTTTTAGTACAAAATCTTAACCCCCCCCACACACACACACATATGAACCCTAAGTAAACAAATGATAGAAGATAAAAGGAGAATATGTACTGATAGGAGTGAATGATGATAATAATATGAATAATGGAGTGGACAGTGCACTCTAGCCTTGAATTGAATGATACTTGCATCCAACATGTCTCACTGTAATGTATGTTGTGATAGTTGTGTCTTCTCACTATAATGTATGTTTCTATGTATGTTATCACTGAAATTTCATCCGCAAATGGTTACAAGAATCCAACATCGTCAAATAGTTATGAGGTCACCCATGGACCAAAATTACCACAAAAGCATTTCCAAAAGGTCCAAAACTATACAACCAGTGATAAAATTAAGGTGCGCTATGACTACATAGGGCGCGCAGGCACATGCGCAAACCAGAAACGCAGGAAAAGCGCACATGCGCCTAATGCGCGACTATGGTCACTAAAAGCCACGCACATCTGAGAACGACGCATTTATGAGATTGGTCGGCCTCCCAACCGCTTCTGGTTCAACTTCCAAGTTGATTTGACACCCAAATCTCGACTGGATCCGATTGGGTGGCTGGTCAAAGACCTTAAAATGCCCTGATCAGCCTATTTTCACACTACAAGCTGGTTGCACAATACCTCAAAGAGGTGCTATAAAACAAGGCCATGGGTGCACTTCATTTTGAAGGAATTCATTAGAAAAATTGTGTTGCTACTATTCTCTTGAGGAATCCTCTATTCTCATCAAGAGTATACTAGCACCATTACATTGGGCAATCCATCTCACCTCTTGAGTGGATTAGCTTGGGATTCTTTCATCATTTCATTCAAAGTTGTAAGAAGAGCTTATTTGTGGGGGTCCAAGAGCCCTCCCTTAGAGGAAGAAGGGACTCATAGTCCTCTTTCTTCTTGGTGTTTTCTTTCACTAATATAAACCTTKCCATTGGTGACATGAGTCATATTGGTTTTTAGTTCTTATGTCCTTATGCTCAAATAGTTTAGTTGTTCTTTTATTTATTAGTTTAATTCTTAGTTGTTATTTTATATTTATTTCTCTAACCCTTTTCCTTTACAACTGTCTTTCTTAGCTAACCCAACTAAGCTTGTAAGCACCTCTGTTTTGCTCATCTAGGTGGAAAAAGAGGCACAATAGATTGGCGACTCCACTGGGGAAAGGTATCAATTTCCTACCCCATTTGGGTTTTTATAGCTCTTATTTTGGTTTATTTAACCTGTAGGTGCATTAACCGGCCCAAGATGACCTGCAAAACATCCAATTCAAAGTTGAATTGAGAGAATTCCATCCAGAATTTTCTTTCACGGCCATGTGTCAATTGTGTGTGGGTTTATTGGCCCACAGTCATGCATCATGCGCACATGTGCCAAAATCACAGTGTTGTTCTGCGCACCTGCACCCAAAAGACTGTTTTGGTCTGTGCACAAGCGCTCAGTGCGCCTCTGTCTACACTGAGACCCGTGCACCTGTGCAGAAAAATACACATTGTAAGGTTTTTTGTGATTTGGGGAAGGCCCCTATCCTTCTTAAAAGTGATTGCATGCATGTTGTAAGCTGCACCACACTTAGTTCCCTCTTCATATAAAGGGATTAGTCAAAACACATAGGCACTTAGGGGGTTTAAAATCATAATTTCCTCTTTTGCTTTCATTTTTCCACATGGATGGCTTGCTTTGACTAAAAGTATAAGTTGGAATCATTTGTAATCACATAAAACTTGCATTGGGACTAGAAGTTGGATAATAATCGCTTTGTATGCTCTTCTCTTGTGCTTCCAAGCGACCTTGAGAATCAGAAAAAGATTGTAGGACAATTTCATCTCCCTTAAAAAGACTAAAACCTTTAGGAGAGGAAAACAACCCCCTCGGGACTCCTCTTAGTTTATTTTTCAAACACATCTTAAGATTGTAACGGGCCCATACATGCCCATATGCTACAAAGATAGGATAGTGTTGAAATTTGTTTTCTTATATTAAATCATTAGGTTTTGTAACGGGCCCATACATGCCCACATGATCACAATATAGGACAGTTTCAAATATTTTCTTAGATTAAATCACAATAGGGAGTTAAAGGAATAGTAAAGGACCCATATGTCCACATGCTAGTTTCCTAGGGACTTTTGAATTACGCAAGGTTGTACCAAAGGCATTTAGTTAATTAGGTAATCAACACTTATAAGGACCAAGCGAAGTCCACATGCAGCAAGGTGACACCTAATTCATTAAAACATTGGCACACTTTCACTCATTCACACACAAAAGTCCCTTATCACTCTCATAGTTCTTTTCTCGAAATGTGGAGGTCAAAGTAAGTTTCCTCCAAAGGGATTCTGAAACACCCCACCCTTTTCTAGACGAAACTATCCACTCCCATTTAATTTCAATGAGGTTGGTTCACACCCCCAATCTCTCAAACAAACCACATCTAAAAAAATTCTAAAAAATCACTAAGTTTTCCTCCACAGGAGGTGCCAAAAGAAATGTTTTAGTCTAGGTAGGATTTCGGGGATAGGCATCCAAATAACTCCCCGTTATCTGGTTCTCACATTGTCAAAACAATAGAAGTTGTCAAATAGGGAACTGAAAATCCTCCAAGTCAAGTGTTCCTAACATCATAAGGTAGGGAGATACCTATGAAGGGTTGAAGGCTGAGGTCTGTTTTTTCTGTGCGTCCCCCCTTGAGGCACCCACCTATTGGACGAGATCTAGCCCATGACCCATTTCTTAGGCCAAAAATATAAATGTCACACTTTGACCGAGGTACCTAGTGACCAAATTTTAGGACATCTACCCAAGTGGAAATTGTGGGTTGCAATTGCACCTTGATCGGATTTATGTGGCTATTGGGAAATATTGCTAGCTCTTTCAGGATATGCCCCCTTTACCCCTCATTATAACTAATTATTTCATCCTTCACTAGTTTCTCTTCCGGTGACTTCAGACCCCACTGTTGAGTACTATTGGAAGGTCCAGTGCTATTTGAGAGGAAGGACATTACGTCTTTTAGGACACGCGCATTTGTTTTCTTTCATTCCCCACGCGGGAAAAACCCACTTATCCACATATATGATTATTTTTCAAAAAACACTTTATGTATCATGCACTTCTGATTACATTTTGATTTGGATATATATTGTGTCAAGTTCAAAAATCACAGCAAAGGATCTTGTTTATTTATTTGATCTCACCACCATTCACACACATTCACTCAGCTAGTTGGACATCATAGGGGACCCACAGAATCCCCATCATTCCAGACGCTTGCTAAACCTCCCTCCTATCTTAGGGGGAGTTACTAGTCTTGACAACTCATCGACCCCACTGTCTCACACTCCAGTGAGTGCCACTATCTTAGGATCAGCTTTGCTTGGTTCCACATTACTTGGGTCCACTTCCCAAGTCTCTCCGTCCACTCACTCTCCTTTAAACGAAAGAGGGGGGGCAACTTCCTCTCAAGGGGGAAGTACCAACCCACCTAGTCCCCCTCAAGGGTCAGGTTCACAAAACGCTCACACCATGGCTGGAGCTAATCCTCCCCCCCCACTACATATGCCATATTTGGCCTCTCTTAACATACCATATCTAAGAAAACTTACAAATGATCCTATATTGCATGACCCCACATGGCCTGCAATGCCTACCAAACTACCTTCAGACATCCCCAAGTTTGAAGGAAAGGCAGGAGATGACCCTGCCAACCATGTCATGACTTTCCACTTATGGTGCTCTTCCAACAACATTATGGATGATTCCATTCGACTACGATTATTTCAACGCACACTCACTGGCCCATCAACCAAATGGTATGTAGATGAAAATCGGGGTCCCATGCGACTTTTGAGTCCTTGGCCAAAGCATTTTTGACCTTCTTCCAATTACCAATCCGCCATGACAATGGTCTTGAACTACTCTCTAATTTCAAACAAACCTCAGCCACACATATCGTTGATCACATTCACGAGTGGCGTAGATGACGTAGTTTGTGCAAAGACGAAACCACCAAACAACAGTGTCTTGACTGGTTTCTCATATCACTTGTCTCTCTCCTCAGTAAAGATGTAGCTTCCATCGTCCCTCAATCAGAAGAAGAAGCCATCAGTAAGGCTCAACAATACGACCTCATCTATTCACAATTAGGGTACTTGTACACAGTACTTCCTGATCTCCCTAAATCCATTCCCTTTAGTCAAGACAAACCTGGGATGTCTCACTCAGCAGATGGATTGATTGGTACTACCACGCACCACAGTCCACAACCCCCACAACCACCAATGTATGGCACACCTCAATATCCATCGGCATATGGGGGAACCTATTATTACCCCCCACCCCCTTATCAACAACCATACCTTGTTGTTATTCCTCCACCCATCAGTGGGCCACCGTCGGCACCCCCAATACACCCACCTATCCAAACAAGTTCTGGTACCCCCTCTACCTCAGCTTATACTCTAAGTACTAGCGAAAGCAACATGCCTTCCTACGTACCTTACGGATCACAACTCCCACAAAATCCATACTTTCCATTCCCTGGTCCTCCACATCCCATGGCACCCCCACACCCTCACGCTGGGGTGAATTTTGTTCAACCCTCTCCCATTCAGCAATATCAAAATTTCGAATAGCTGAATACAGCAAATCCGACCCACCCGTCGAAGAATGCCAAAAAGAAAGGAAGAAACAGGAACAATAACAACCCAAGTCAACACGGGAATCAACCCCAACAAAACCAACCTACTGGGGGAAACCAGAATCAGGGGAATCAGAACCCCCAGGGGGGAAATAACAACAGGCGTCAAGGGAGAAATAAAAATACTATTAGAACCTCCTTCCCTTGTGCCCTTTTCGGTGACTTCAGTCATTATACTTATCATTTTTCCCAAATCGTTGATTTTAAACGGATAAAAGACTCAAGCAGTCTACCACATTTTCTAGCACCACCTGCCCCTCAGCAGGCCCCACAACAATACATGCAACAACCACCCCCAGCCATGCTGCAAAATCCCATTCCGCACTAGGGTGTGATGAACACCCAACAGGACACACAGCCTACCCCACCACAGTTGGGATAGTACCTCAATCCAAACAATCCCGTAGATCGTACTATCCTCCTCACCAGTGAGGAAGAAATCCTTCTACAAACACGTAGTCGTCAATACCGTGCACCCGCTAAGTCTCCTCCCATTCCCCCAGAAACAACCCCAGCACCAACAGGACGCCCATTGGTAATTCCTTTCCCTAACTCTGAAACACCTCTTCGCATCCCTCTCATCCCATTACGCAGGAATGTTCACAACCCCTAGGCTAGGGAGGCTCATAATTACAGTTTGGTCAATGTATTAGCACAATCCCCAGCTGCCATGTCCATCTTAGAAGTCCTTCAAAATTGTCCCACTCAGCAGAAATCATTACTTTCCACCTTAGGGGTAGTCGACCTCGCGGATACTCAACTCATCACATTTGATATCGACAGCGGAGAACCTCGCCTTCCCGCTCTAATCGCCTTTCAAATCCCAGTAAACATTCAGAACATTACAGTTCAATGGTGCATCATCGATGAAGGTGCATCCACATGCATTATGTCCAAGTCTGTATGGAAGAAACTTGGTTCCCCGGAACTCATACCATCTGTCATTACCTTAAGAGATTATGACGGATGACCATCTTCTCCCGAAGGGCTCTTCCAAAATGTCCCTGTAGAACTCGGGGGCAAGACCATTCTCATCGACATTGAAGTTATCGATGCCCCACTCGATTATAATATCTTGTTCGGTCATAACTATATGTACGCTATGAAGGCATTTGCCTCTTCCGTCTTTCGAACTATGATGTTCCTCCATAATGAGAAGATAATTACCATTGACCAAGTCTCACATTACGAGCCTAACCCTTCTGCCAACATCGATAACATTCTCCCTCTCATCCACACGAGTCATGACACATACCCACTAATCGAAATGGGCCCCGGAATTTTCAAAGACCCGTCATTGTTAGGAACTTACCATGGTGCACCACCACTCATTCATCCTTCCAATCAAGTATGTGTCATATCATCCAATGGAATTGACATAGAGGATAACCTTCCTCTTAGGGAGGCTTCTATCATATCTGACGTCCCACTAATCGCAGAGCTCCCCCCTCATGAGCCTCCTGTAAACTCGTCAACTCCACCAGTTCATGATTTCACCTCTCCCCAAGGCCATATCCCAATTTGGGAGACAGTTCCCCAAGCCATTACTCAAATCCCCTTCTTTTACCCTCCACCATTCGTACAAGATTTCCAAGTAACCGCAACGCTTACCCTCCCTAATATGGTGTTAGCAATTCTAGTTTGGTATTTACATCCACCAGAGATGGTCCCTCAGCCATCCCTTCCCCGCCAAATGGAAGGAATCCCAATGATGATTCCCATACTCACTCCCACCATACCCTCTACACCCCCACTCACTAACCTCCCTGCCAATGCTAGGGGCAGGAGAAAGAAGAAGGATCCCACATCTCCACTTCCCCCATGCGTCCAACCTCCTTGCACGCTATGTGAGAAAGATGGACACCCAACCAACAAATGCCCATCTCTACCCAAGTTACGTAACCTAATTCCACTCAATCAAACACCATCACCACCTACCACTGTAGAAAGTACTATCGCTACCTCCCCTAACTCAAGTAGCAAAGGGCTGCGAACCAAATTCGCTTGCGCTATATGTTCCAAATATGGCCATTACACACACCATTTCCCAGTACTACCTCACTTCCGGTAGACATTAGTCGCAGTACGCGAAAGCTTCCAGAACGAACCCAATCCAGCTACATCATCCCTACCAAAAATCACTAACATCCATTATGTCACGACTTCAGTCAATGAACGTATGAGATGCCCTTGCTCTCTATGTGAATCCTTATATCATTTTACATACCAATGTCATATAATCATTGAATACAGGCAATGCCAATTGACCCAAATTCAAACCCTTGCGCCCCCTACAGAATCGATGGTTGACCTTACCTCATCACTAGAGATTCTTCATATCATTTCTCCTGAACCCGAGGCACTCCCGACTCCTCCATGGTTCTTGGATGACTTATCCGAGGATTCACCCCCAAATCTAGTCCAATTCTCCCATTCATTTCCCTACGGAAATTTTACACCCAACTACCACTAATGCTCCTCAGTACTTCGATATTTGGTTTATGTCGAGTGAACCATCACAATTTCATTGCATCATTCTCCCTGCTTCTTAATCACCCGAGGACAACCACACGGCGATAGTCACCGATATCACTCGTTTAGATCCCTTGTATTCCACTGTGACGAAGACATACTCGAAGATTTAAACACCCCCGACTACCCATGGGATGCGCTACGCCACAAAGCGCTCTTCTTTCCACAGGAAGCCTCCACGCCTCCTAACCAACACCCCATATACGCAGTTGAAACCAAGGATTTTATCCCATCAGGGCATATCGACTAGTTCAACAACCCCATTCCTGCCCTTGATGCTTTTGAAGAAGGAAACATGGCCAACATTTCCCCGACCATCAAAATCGACATTTCCATAAAAAATGGAGTCATCGAAGAAATCACCATTGGCGTCGCATGCACTCCTCAAGAAATCACCGCCTACAAAGCCCTCTTCCAAGAATAAAGGGATATTTTTTCCTAGTCATACACAGAGATGCCTGGCCTTGATCCCTCTATTGTTGAACATCGCATCGACACCTAGCCTGACATTACACCAGTTCGTCAAAAACAACGGCCACTACACCCATCCAAAGCAGTGGCCATTAAAGCTGCGATTGACAAATTATGCACGGTTGGGTTCATCTACCCCATCACCTATACCTCATGGGTTTCCAACCCTGTACCCGTTAACAAAATACAGGGCACTATCCGCGTCTGCACAGACTTCCGCGATCTCAATCACGCATGTCCCAAAGATAAATTTCCAACACTTTTCATCGATCAAATTATCGACGACTGCACAGGCCACGAGGCTCTGGCCTTCATGGATGGTTTCTCTGGTTATAATCAAATCCAAATCCACCCAGTCGATCAATACAAAACCACATTCACCACCCCTTGGGGTACTTATTCATATCGTGTCATGCCTTTTGGCCTAAAGAATGTTGGCACAACTTTCCAACGGGTTATGACATACATTTTTCACGATCTTACTCATATCATCCTCGCATACTTGGACGATCTCATAGCTCAATCCAAGAAACACACCCAACATCTTGATGATTTACGGATCATCTTCCAACGATGTCATTAGTACAACATCTGCTTGAACCCCCTCAAGTGCGTGTTATGCGTCACTACGGGGCGCCTCCTCGGATTCATCATCTCCCAAAGTGGTATTACCGTGGACACCCTCAAACTCCAAGCCATCACAGAAATTCCACCCCCCCCCCCCCCCCCCCCCGAAATTTATGTCAACTCCAGAGCCTATAAGGAAAATATAAGTTTCTACGGTGATTTTTCCCAGACTACACCACTCGAGCACACAGTTTCTTTCACTTACTACACCATGAAATCCCATTTCACTGGGATGAACATGCCCAAAAAGCATTCGACGATCTTAAAATGGCACTATCTAACGCCCCTTTAATTAGTTCACTCGATTATAATCGCGACTATATCCTCTACATATCAGCATCAGCTGTCTCAGTAGTAGGAGTTCTCGTTCAAATCGACGATGACGATTGTGAGCATGTCATTTACTAAGTTAGAAAAAACCTCTCTGGGCCACCCTTGAAGTATAAACACAAAGAGAAACTAGCCCTTGCAGTCGTCCTCGTAGTCCAAAACCTATGTCATTACATTCTGCTTCACATGACTAAGTTCGTAGCAGAGTCCAACCCTATGCAATACTTGTTCATCCGTCGGCAAATTAATGGCAAATTTTCCCGGTGGATCGTTATCCTTCAGGAGTACAATCTTGAATTTTCAACACCCAAGAGAAAGAAATCTCTCGTCCTCGTCGAACTAGTCACGGACTTCCCCTCTGATACTACCAGTGCCCCCGTCAATACCAACTTCCCCAATGAACATCTCTTTTATATCACTTTGGATGATCCTTGGTACAACGACCTCCTCATCTACCTCCGAACCCAAAAGTTTGGTAACCACCTCTCACGAGATGATCGCCGTCACATTAGCCACCAGGCCCCCCTCTATCTTCTCATCGGAGATATCTTATATCGGCGACGGGTCGACACCATACTTCGTCGATGCTTGACTATTGATGAGGCCGATAGAGTCTTAAACGAATGCCATGGTGGCGCATGCAGGGGCCATCTTTCAGGAATGTCCACTGCTCAGAAAATCATCCAAGCAGGTTACTTTTGGCCTACATTATTTTACAATTTCATTCATGTCGTGAAGCGATGCGAGAAATGTCAGCTTTACGCCAACAAAGCATGATCACCACCTGCTCTTCTCCACCCAATCATTACTACAGGCCCCTTTTGTAAATGGGGCATCGACTTCATGACTTGTAATCCCCCATCTAGTAATGGACACAAATACATTGTTGTCGCAGTTGATTACTTCACAAAATGGGCTGAAGCCATGCCCACCTTCAACAACACCGCTGACGCTACAGCATGTTTTTTATTTAATCACCTCATATCCCTCTTTGGAGTACCACTGCAACTAGTTTCCGATCACGGGAAACATTTCGAGAATGAGATTTTTGTCGAACTCTCATCTCAGTTGGGATTCTCCCACGAGTTTGCCTCACCATATTACCCTTAGTCTAATGGACAGGTCGAAGCAGTTAACAAGGTCCTTAAGACCATGTTGCAGAGCACGGTTAACAAACATAAGACCAATTGGCATCATATGTTATTTTCTGCGCTATGGGCTTACCGTACAGTCATGAAAACGACCACTGGTTTCACACCATTTCATCTAGTCCACGGGGTTGAGGCTACTCTTCCCATCGAGTGTGAAATTCCCACCTTAAGCACCGCAATTGAGCTATTACCTGACATTTCTCCAACGGAGCAGCGATTGCTAAACTTAGAGTCCCTGAATGAAGAGTGTCGATCTTCATTACAGAACAATGAGGCAGCCAAAAAACGGTCAAAGGCCATCTTTTATCGCCATGTCAACCTTCTCTCATTTCACTAAGGCAACCTCGTCCTTGATTATGATATTTCTCACGATACCCTCGGTCATGGAAAATTCGAGTCACTATGGCATGGCCCCTACATTATCCAGCATTGCCTCACCAAAGGCGCATACATCCTGGCTTCCCCCGAAGGCCTCTCTCTCAAAGAACCCATCAATGGGTTATACTTAAATAAATTTTATGCCTAAGCGTAGCCATTCTACATTAGGTTATTTCTTTTATAGTGTTTTTAATATTTTTTCCATCCCCCATGTCTAAACTACCATTTGTGTTATTGAAAAATGATTCCTCCACCGACCTACCACATCGGTTATGCTGACGGCGCCAGCCAGTGGACACAAAATCTCACTTCGGTAGCTTGGGCCCTCTATACCCCCTCACATGAACTGCTCCACTGTAGTGACATATGTTTGGGTTCAACAACCAACAACCAAGTCGAATACATTGTCGTCATTGGCCTCCTCGCTGATGCCCATCATCATCGTATTCGTCACCTTAGCATCTTTATTGACTCTCAAATAGTTGTCCTCCAGCTCAACAATGTGTACCATGCCCATGATCCTTGCCTCTTTCAAAAATACCTACAAGTTAGACTTTTATCTCGACATTTTGATTTCATTACATTTACACATATTCCAAGACAATTGAATCAAATTACAGATAACTTAGCTAACATGGTGTTAGATTTGTTGATTAAGGTTGGTTGTCATTGATGTCAACCCTTGAATAAAGCCCCATAGAACAAAAGTTTGGGTAATGGACCCAATATTTTTTTATGTAAATATGAGTCATTATTGTTTTTTCATGGTTGATAAGAAGTAAATATGGATGAACTCCAAAATGGTCCCTTATGGTGAAAGCCCTCACGGGAAGATGCTTTGTGGAGTAAGAGAACCCATGCTT
>ML786250.1:222707-233927 GCA_009831015.1 Picea engelmannii | reverse complement strand
CACTTGGAGGAATTTCATAAAACACACTGAAGAACATTGTGTATCAGTTTCATATCTTTATACATTACAAGTTCAAAGTTATGATTACTTCAAGTTAGGGTTGTTGACTAATCCAAAACTAGGCATGTGAGACTAAAGAAAAGCTTGATGAAAATGCTAGTCTCTTGTTTTTAAAGTTAAGGAAGGTTTGAAGGAATGTGATCATATAAATAAGGTATATTATATAGCTACAAATCATATTTGGATGATGAAATTGATGAGGTATTTTGGTTGAGGTACATGTTGAGTACATGGTTGAGACAAGTAGTTGATGAGTTGGCACATACATGAGGTGTATAGTTGATGATGTTGGTATATATTGATGAGTCATAGTTGATGAGTAGTTGACACATGATTGGTACATACTTGGTACATGGTTGGATGAAATTTTTTATGGTATAGTTTGATTATAGGTTGGTGCATGGTTGATGCACTTGTTTATGGTACATGTTGATTACAGGTTGGTGCATGGTTGATGCACTTGTTTATGGTACAGGTTGACTACAGGTTGGTGCACGGTTGATGCAATTGATTATGGTACATGTTGACTACAGGTTGGTGCATGGTTGATGCACATGTTTATGGTATAGGTTGATTACAGGTTGAGGTACAGGTTGATGCATGGTTGATGCATGGTTCAGATTTATTGGTACAGGTTTACAGCGGTATATCTCACAGTGATAGTGTGATAGTGGTTCCATCATTCTACTTCTACTTCAGGGTGGAAGAACGGGGCAAGGACAGGTGATTGTAGCCACCTTCCAGTTGTAGCCGAAGAACATAGGGGGTTGTAGCCTCCTTCTGGTTGTAGCCAGAGAATTAGGGAGTTGGAGCTTCCCTCAGGTTGTAGCCTGAGAAACTAGAGGGTTGGAGCTTCCTTCCAGTTGCAGCTGGAAAACAAAGGAAGTCGGTGCTTCCAATGAATGTAATTCTTCAAGACATATAAGAAAAAGCATTCCGTGGTTTTCTCTCGATTTGGGTTTCCACGTAAAACACTGGTGTACTATGTATGTGTATGATTGTTCATTTGTTCATTTCTTATTTACTATGCAGTTATTGGATAATAATGCTTCATTGATATAACACTTGGATTATATGCTTAAAAAGGATTATATTTCTCTATTACTGATTCACCCCCCCCTCTCATTAATCCAACAAGATTGGCATATATCACATCAAGATATCTCTACACACACATAAACCATCAAGAACCTGTCACAACATATATAGATTAGACATCATCAACACATTAAAAAACACATGTAAACATCACATATACCCCAAAATGTATACTCATATATACACAAATCAGTCAACAGTGCCATCAAAATTTTTACATACATACATCACATACAAAATCCGCAGGTCAGTGAAGCACCTCGGTACAAAACTGGTCTCACTATACCAAAATGGGCTCACCAGCCTATATACAAAATACAAACATACATAGAGAGACACTCAAGGTGCCTTGAGAGCACCACCTCTTGCCCCTCCCTCAGGCGGTGGTGCCCCACCCACTACTGGTCCCTCCAGACCGGGAGGTAACCATCCAGTCATCGAAACACCTGCTACTACTTCTCCCTGCACCACGGCCCGCCACACCAGCGGAACTTCCACACACTACTCCAGGATGCCCTCATCCTGGATGCACGACCACATGCCCTCAGGCACGCTCTGTAGCACCGCCTCCAAGCGGCGGCAAATATCCTCAACATCTCCCCCGGCCTCCGCCAGAGGAGCATGCGATGGCCCGGCACCAGGGTCATCAAAACGACGTCTCCTGGCTGCTCTCTCGTCACCAGCTGGTCTCCCCTCGGCCTCCTCACGCTGACGTCTCTCTCCTTCCCATGGCCCTCCCTACGGTGGTCTCCCTGACTCCTGGCGAGCCAGCGCTCTCATCAACTCAACCTTGCGCTCGCAAGGTCCCACATCTGCACATACAAACAACCAAACGATAGTATCAACATCTATACACAATACATATGTCATGCTATCTCAAAAATCAACATATCAAAATCGAAAACATACCTCAGTGATCAAACACCTCTCCTGGAGGTAAAACCATGTCTGGATCGCCCCGGAAGTCAACACCACAGTATGGATACTGCAGTATGACCTGTGGCATCTGCCACCACAACTGTGTCGCCTCAGCCATGAAAAAATGGCGACCCTCGCCACCCCCGTTGTGAACCAAAATTGTCGACCACCGCCTCAGTCGCGGCTCTCGCGTGCCAGGAGCGCCCAATAAAATTCTAGGGCACAACATCGACACCCTCTCCAAAAGCCAGGCCACCACAATGGACCCAAAGGCAAAGTCCACTGAGTCTGTAGTCCAACATCTGTCCGGCTGCCCTACCATCCTGGCATGCAGCATCAACCCCCAGGCAAAATGCTCTCCAACCAGTGCCCTCCCCATAACCCTTAGTTGACCACCACTGATCTGTTGAGTCGCGAGGAACCCATATACCCTCACAATCATTGTTGCTACACAGTGATGAGCTAAAGCATCCATCGCCCTAATACTCACCACGGAACCTGACATGAAGTTCTCCCTTGGGAAATATCTTCGACCCAAGGTAGCTAATTGCATGTCCGCAGGTAACACCGGCTCCACCAGTAGGGGCATTCCTTGAAACAGGAGCCCAGTCAGAAAGTATATATCCTCCACCGCAGTGAAGGCAATATGCTCTCCCCACACCATAAAGCAACGCATATCTAGACTCCACATCCGGATCAGAAACTATAGAAGATACTCATGTGCCTGTATCAATGGGCACTCGAAGAACTTCAGCAACCCAGAGGCTGTCAAAGTGGCACGAACCCCTGGCTCCTCAATAGCCACGACATCCCTCAGTTGTGACCATTCCCTCTCTCGCCAATGGACTGACATCGTGCAAACGATCACCTGCAACCACACAATACAGTCCTTGGTAAGCCATATTGACCATAAAACACATTAAAAAAGATATTTTTTGCACCCGTCAGCCTTTCCCCCAAGGCGCAATTGTTTAACCCATAGGCGCGCACATATGCATGCCTGTTCACCCCATAGGCACGCAGGCATGTGCACCTATCCATCCCACAGGCGCACATGCCCACCCTACAGGGGCACCTCCATGTGCCCCTGTCACAAACATAGGCGTGCATCACAGCGCACCTATCCACTACACAGCCACGCACCCATGCGCAGTTGTGTAGCAAACATGCGTGCATATCATGCACGCCTTTGTCCCCCCTATGGGCACACCCATGCGCAGCTATCCGGATAACAGGTGCGCACCTATGTGCACATATTTCTGGATCGCCCGCGCACTATGGGGCCCACACCCATAAAACCCCCTGTACGGCCCTCCATACAGGCCCTGCCCATAAATTGAAAACCTACTTCTATGCAGGACGATAAGACTAATAAGCTCGCTAGTCCTGAATCGGCTACCTCATTCTCCCATAATCTCCAAATATCCTTTGAATACATCTTGTCAAGTCACTCTAGCAGAAAGTACAAATGAGGTGGCAATGTGGGCCCTACAACTATATATAGGCCTTTCCGCCAAACTTCCAAACACCATTTTGAGAGCTCCGGGTGTCCATTTTTCGATCTATCTTCAATCAGGGGATCAACATCCCATCATCTACATCAAGACAGTCCCTAGGCCAGTTTTTATCCTTAGCCCCTGGGGCACCATTTTTTCATACCCCGTCCAAGTACGCATGCTCATGTACAAAATTATCAAATAAATGCTTGTATGTTCGATTCTCTTCAGATATTGTTCACGTTGGGTATTTGGTTTTCATGTGTGCAGGTACTTGGTCATCATCCATCAACACAACCCCTTCAGGTATCTAATCAACACTGGCATGTAATCATTCCCTCTGAATCTCAATTGCATCTCCAGTCACACCTTCTGAAATTTTCCTCTAGGATCCGCATCTCTGACTATGTGGTACTAATACCTCCATTGCATCTTTGGTACTGTCACTTGGTAGCACTCTCCCCCACATGAGTTGTCCCATTCATAGCACCCTTTGACACTTTGAAACTCATGTTATTTTTCAACCCTTTAGGGATGGGAGTCCTGATAGTCTTACATCATGTCGTGAATCAGCCACATACTCCTTCTCCTCATTTTGCTAGCTTTCCCAATGGACTCCCATATTATCTCTTCAAGGTTCTATTTTGACTGTACCTCCGCAGTATCATGAACCCTCCATTTCATCCACAATCAGTTTGTCCATCTACAAATTTCCCTCCATTTCATCTACCTCATACAGAAAACCACCCATGGGGCCCCCACCCTCCACCAATTCTCCAAGAAAACTACGCCCTAACCAGCCCAACCATATTACATTGGGGAACCCATTTTTGTATTTGTACACTCCTCCCAAATTATTCTTTATTTGTTTGTTAAAATGTAAAAAGCCTTTGTTTCCATCATTTACATATCTTTTTTTCGTCACCTTTGGCGACCTTCTTCCCTTTTTGACAAACGCAACCCATGTCACCCTTGGTTGGGGCACTCCTTATCATCTACCCCTGTTGACATCATCCATATGCCACATGCCACTTACCTCTGCCCTCTGAGTTTGTTCACTTTGTCCCACCTCTGGCACAACTTATCCCACGTCTTATTGTCCCCCTGACACTCGACCTAGTTGAACGGTTGTGGCCACTTATACTTCGCATATACCCCCAACCAAGGGCAGTCTTGAGTCTTCCTACATCTTGAATTCATCCATGTACCTCCTCCAGTTCCTAACCTCGCCTAATAGATTTCACAAAGCCCTTTTCTTCTGGGAGTCGCATCCCCCTTTTGTCGACCTCGGCGCAGTTTCCAGAAGGGCGACAGTATCTTGACTCTCGTTACCTTTCCAATGAGAGGTCTCAGACGGCACAAGGAGAATGACAATTTCTCCCTACTGTCATCGACCCCCATAACATTTGACTTCAACACTTTCTCATGTTACAATGGGTCTTACTTTGCAACTATTGCATTTATTTCTTATATTTTCCGAAGACCTCTAAACTTGGTTGGGCTATCAATGCCTACAGAATCCATGATACTGCTTACAAATGTCACTGCCTACTATTCAGATTATGTTCCTCAACAGAATTTTCTTCTTCCTTTATCACGACCGCCCCCGAGGGCGTTGCAGTTGTCTACATCAACACACCATTCCTTTTTGAGTTACATGACACGAGCATGGGGCATGCCTGCCTCATTTGTACACAATTTATGTTTACACACCTTATGGAAGGTTGGTTTCTAAAGGTTCCCTTCTCCCTCCAATGAGTAACTCTTGACACTCCCACTATTGCTCTCTCTTACAAAGGCACTCTCAGTAAAAGAAACATTGATGAATTTTGGCTATATGTATGCTCCTAACCTCATCCATCAGGGGGCATCTGTTATCACTGAAATTTTGTCTGCAAATGGTTACAAGAATCCAGCATCATCAAATAGTTATGAGGTCACCCATGGACCAAAATTACCACAAAAGAATTTCCAAAAGGTCCAAAACTATACAACCAGTGATAAAATTAAGGTGCTCTATGACTACACAGGGCGCACGTGCACATGCGCAAACCAGAAATGTAGGAAAAGTGCACATGTGCCCAATGTGCGACTGTGGTCGCTAAAAGCCACGCACATATGAGAACGGCGCATTTATGAGATTGGTCGACCTCCCACCAACTTCTGGTTTATCTTCCAAGTTGATTTGACACCCAAATCTCGACTGGATCCAACTGGGTGGCTGGTCAAAGACCTAAAAATGCCCTAATTAGCCTCTTTTCATGCTACAAGCTGGTTGCACAATACCTCAAAGAGGTGCTATAAAACAATGCCATGCATGCACTTCATTTTTAAGGAATTCATTAACAAAGTTATGTTGTTGCTATTCTCTTGAGGAATCCTCTATTCTCATCAAGAGTATACTAGCACCATTACATTGGGCAATCCATCTCACCTCTTGAGTGGATTAGCTTGGGATTCTTTCATCATTTCATTCAAAGTTGTAAGAAGAGCTTATTTTTGGGGGTCCAAGAGCCCTCCCTTGGAGGAAGAAGGGACTCATAGTCCTCTTTCTTCTTGGTGTTTTCTTTCACTAATATAAACCTTGTCATTGGTGACATGAGTCTTATTGGTTTTTAGTTCTTATGTCGTTATGCTCAAATAGTTTAGTTGTTCTTTTATTTCTTAGTTTAATTCTTAGTTGTTCTTTTATATTTCTTTCTCTAACCCTTTTCCTTTACAGTTGTCTTGCTTAGCTAACCCAACTAAGTTTGTATGCACCTTTGTTTTACTCATCTAGGTGGCAAAAGAGGCGCAACAATGTCCATCATGGGATTCCTAGAACACCACGTATCATTCATGATCCAACAAATAGTAGTCAAGAATCCCATCCATTGCTAATGTGTGCAAGTATCGTATGATTAACTAATAAATTGTATCATTAATTATGAGCTATCAATCTTTACTATCACCATATTCTTCTAGTTCATGTAGATTTATATTTGAAGTTTTGAATATTAGTGAAGAATTCAAGAACTACAACCTCCATGCAAAATATATCTACATTCAACACTTTATGAGCTATCGAAATTACATTATTCCAATTGTGGATTTTTGAGAGGTGATTAGGTCCAACATTTTATTTATCTAGTTTAACCACCACTTCAAAATCAAACTCCTAAAATAGTAGCAAACATTGATAGAATAAACTTTCCAACATTGTATTTTTAACAAAATACTTGACCACTAAACTATCAATGGACAACTTGAAGGACTGGTCCAGAAGATAATACTTGAAATTTTGTAGCATATACGCCATCACCAAGCCTTTGCCTTTCATGGTTGTGTAATTAAAACAAACTTCTAGAAAATTACCTGCGCTGGTGTAGCATGTGTTCCCCTAGCTATGCCAACATGTTCCTAATGCAATGGTAGTGGAATCCACATGGACATGGAAAGATTCCAATGTGATCAAATGCATGTTAGGTTATTGGAACAACTCAAATTATTTTGATAATAATAACTTTGATCTGTTCTACCGAGAAGATCTAAGGTTCGAGCCCATATAGCACTATACATTCCACTAAGTTACACTACTCTTATATATATATATATATATATATATATATATATATCCCCTCATAGTCCCTATGACTTGGAGTTTCAAAGTCTTTCGAATCATATCAATATCTTGTCATTATCAAGATCGGTGTATGGGAACATGGGTCAACACAAACATTATGTTTAGTAGGTTCCTATTCCTACTATATCTTCTCGTGAGTCCAAAGTTCATAATGTTGAAATTCCCACAATCATTCAAGGATATATACCAAAGTGATATCCAATGTTTATACCCTCTATTCAAACATGATTTGTTAAGTTATGTATGTCCATAAACTTTGTGGCATTAGTTGTGCCATTAAACACTAGTGGATCTTTAATCTCTACATGAATCGACTTAATGGAATTTGGTAGTGTGCATATTTGTGTCAATTAATTCTCATACTCCCTAGGCGTATGAGAATGCAAAAGTGCAACTTTGCAACTATATGCAACTTATGCAATTATATGCAAATATGAAACTATATGCAAATATGCAACTTATCCAACTATATGCAACTATGCAACTTTATGCAACTTTATGCAACAATGAAACTTATGAAACTATATGAAACTATATTGCAACTATATGCAACTATATGCAGCCATATTGCAACAATTTTGTATGCAACTATATGCAACAATGCAACTTATCATGTTTTTTAGTGACAATATGCAACTATATGCGACTTTATGCGACTTTATGCAATTATATGCAACTTTATGCAACAATGCAACTTATGCAACTATATGCAACGATATTGCAACTATATGCAATTGTGCCGGTACCACAAACGTATATTGGCACGATAATAAATCATTTCATCAAAAACCTATAGCTCCCCTTCGTCTAGTTGTATACTACAATTCCCTTTCCCAATATGCTAGTTGGATACTACAATTCAACTTCCCACTATGCTATGGGAAATGCATGACAATGTTGCATCTAAGTATAATAATATAAGAACTCTTTCTCCGACCACTAAGATGGATTTTCATAAGCCTTTTGACAATCTAACTCTTCATTTTCAAAAATGTACATTACTAAGACAGATTTTCATAAACCTTTTGACATTTATGAGTAGATGCTTTGTGGCCACCCTACACAAGGTGTTTTTATCGTCAAGTTATCTGTCAAATTTAATATGTAGATATTGATATATATGCCAAGTTCCATGTGGTGTTTTTATTGTCTAATTTATTTGTTATTGTCAAGTTATTTATCAAATTTAATGTGTAGATATTGCATATATGCCAAGTTCCATGTGGTGTTTTTATTGTCTAATTTATTTGTCCAATTTAATGTGTAGGTGGTTGTACAGTACATCACACTCTTTACCTAGCTCAAATTTCTACTATAAATCAAGAACCCTAAAGGTCATATTTTAAATATAATTTTGGTTTAGTTGTAGTTTTTTTATAAAGAAGTATAACTATTTTAGAGAACCCCCATATACAAAGTCTTTATCCATATCCTTATTGTGGAAAATAAATTAGAAAATATCCCTCACTTCATTCATTTCCATAATCCTAACCTTATTGCTATCCCTAGTCCAAATCCTAGTTTTTATTAAACAATGCATGAGGCTAATCCCAATAATATAGACCCCTCCTCTCATCCCACATGTTAGTGCAAGTATTATAAGGCTCCAAAGACACTACTGCAAAATGCTTATTCTTATAATAATTATTCACATCCAAATCCTTGTACATAGATGAGAAATCCCTTGATGATCCTAGGGTACACCAATCTTTGGACACTTCTCCCCAACAAAAAATAGTCCCTATTCCAAACTCTATTGAAAAATATCCCTCATTACTCATAATGACGAATGAAATTTATTCCCCTCTCTAAGTCTCCTTTTTACTCATAATTGTTAGATCAAAGACCGACTTGACACTATAATCCTTGACAATTGTAACCAAAATAATCGCATTTTCCATCACTCCTCATCCCTCTCCTTATCATTGGGGATTTGTACAATAGGAAGGAACTCATCTTTTCATTAATAAACATTGTGGAGTCACCCTTGTCATAGGGATTTTTCAAGAGAATGTTGAATGTTATGTATCTCCCCTTAATTACTGTAATATACTATTGAACATATCATATGAAAAACAATGAAATGATTTATAAGATGTCCATTGAAATTCCTATCAACTCTTTAAATATAACAAAACCTATAAACTCATCTTTATTGCAATACCCTTTCTATGTAATGATGTGACCAAGACATCCTACATAAATATCTTTCTCTCTCTGTTGTAACTCACATCCAACCATTTCGTATGGTTTCACTTTCTATCTTCCACACATTCCAAATGATACCTTCTCATCCTTATACCCAATCAAAAACAATGAAATTATTTATAATATGCTCATTGCAATACTTATCAACTCTATAAAGAAGACAAAAACTATGAACTCACCTCTTGCAATACATCTTCCTTATAATGTTAAGACCCAACAAAACATAATACATAAATACCTTTCTCTCTCACTTTTACATCACATCAATCCATCTCATATCATATGGTTGCACAATCCCTCTTCCAAACTCTCTAAATAATACATTCTCATCCTTCTACCTAGATGCACTCTCACTCTGTTATTCTCAATCTAAATCCCAAACCTCCCCAATGATTTTTAACTCAATATTTTTTTTTTCTACCACACACCAATTAACAAAATACATATAAGATCTATTATACCTAGTTCCATAATTTCTTTCCCTTGTCCTCTCGTTGTATACAACAATGAGGTAGCCCCCTGTTCTTCTATTCCTTCTCTTTTCCTTGTCTTTCCATTAGTTGTCAAAATCAATATTTGCTAACATTAAAAAGGTCCCATGTCTTAACACACTTTAATCAATTTGAATGAAGCCTTGTTCCTATTGGGAGCTTTTTTTGGCTAGCTTAGACTTCCCATTATCAACGCTGGCCACTTCTCACCTGGTATCACCCAATATTACCTAGTTCTCCCCATGTCTTCTTCCTCTCCTAGTGTTCCACGATCTCCTACATCCTCTTCATCTTTTCCTAGTCCTTCAAATGCTTGGGGAAAGTATTGTCTCTCCTCCTTAGCTCTTCTTCCTTACACCCCTTTTTCTCCATTTTTATTTGGTCATAATATCGATGGGTCCCTTCTAGGTCATTATCTCAAGAAATACCCTACTTAAGATAACCTCTACCTAGTTAGGATCAACTATCACTTCTTTGGTCACTTTTCCAAGATGTCCCCCTTAATCGTCACATTCCATAGCTTGCAACTATGGAGCCCCTCCCAATGGTGACATCATATATTCCTTTGATCCTCTCTCCTTCACTGGTATACCATTGGTATTTTTCACCTCTATTATTGCATTGAACTTAGGTTGATGCATGTCGCCTCCTACGCTTGCATAAAATACCTCATTGATGTATGCCACCTCTTATTATTGCACTAAATCTAGGCTATCATGTGTTGTTTTTGTGCTTTTGATGACTCTATATTACTAGTTTATGATGCTTATTATGCTCACACTCTCCATATTATCGTATGTCACATGGGATTCATGCCATGTCCTTGACTAGTGGATGGCGCCTTAATGACTACACTAATCCTAGAATAGTGTATGTCATTTGTTACAATCACTTTAACTCCAAGTTTCCATATGTCACATTTATTCTTGTGATAACCTTATATTAGAGTGTGTTTCCTCTCTCGCTCATGTTCACTCTTAGTCGGTTTATGTCAACTCACGTCTTTTTCCAATGTCATGCCAGTGTCATCAACTTATTTCTCTTGCCTTTGTTATAACTACCCTAACACCACAACCTCCCATCTTTACCTTTTAATATATCCTCCATCCTTGCCATAAGAGATCATGTTGCTAATCCTACCTCACTTGTGGTAAGATGACAACCTCTGTGATGTAGGTATCTAGCTAAACATGTTCCTACACCATCCTACCTCACGTATAAGTAAGTGCAAGTATCTCCTTTTCACTCTTAATCTTATCAATGATTTTATAGTTGAGATGTTATTATTATTGTTAGACTCACTCATGGTTTACTTACATGTTCTAGT
>ML786250.1:205705-222657 GCA_009831015.1 Picea engelmannii | reverse complement strand
TTATTTCTTTTTATTTCATTATTTACATTTCATAGTTTAGTTTCTATCATTCTTATGAAGTGATTAAATTCGCTTGTTCCCCCATGTCAAAATTGTGTGTTTAACATGCAATGTTTGTCTACCAATCTTTCTTTCTCATTTTTCTTCTACTTGCCTAACATTACACTAATCCACATAGCACACCTTGTAGTTTTACCTTACACTAATTCTCAAGGAATAGGGGTATTCACATGTACCATGGGATATATAGGCCTAGTTGATGGAGGATTCCCTCACAACAAAAATGCATTGGCCTACATTGCAAAGACCCTCATATTACCCCTATATAATTTCTTGCATTGCTCATTCTTTGCATCTTTCTATTATTCGCATCTTATGGATAGAAGTTCCTATAAGGAAAGGTAAAATGTATATAATCTCCTTTGTTCATAAATTATCTAGCATTCATTATTTGGTTACTAATGCCCTTCAATCCTCCCAGGCTCATTATAAATCCCTCTAGGATCACCATCAAGGCTTTGTCTAGTTTCAAATTGGTGACTGAATTTGGTTGTATATGGACAAACAATGTTTTAAGGGGTAGCATCATAAAAAACTCAAGCCTATTTGATATTGTCCCTATATTGTTCTTCAATATATTAATGACAATGGTTTTCATTATTATTTCCCTTCCTTGCTAGACATCCATAATATCATTTATGTCAATCATCTCAAGCTATATGGGCCATCTATTTCGGAAGAGTAAGTTCAAGTCTACCACTTAGTAGATAATATCCATACACAAGTGGACCTGCACACCTGCTACACTTGTCATCAATGAAGTACTTCATATCTTGTTGAATTCCAAGGTCACCGTCCCACTCAGGACAAATCGCTATCCTAAGTTTTTTTTAAAAAGAACTTCTTTCGTATTGTTGAGAAAGTGGAGTCACTCTCTACTAAAACATGGAGGAACTAACATTCCACATTTGCATGTTATAATTAATTAATATTGATAATTTGTTGTACAAGTAAATAAATGCATGTAGAACCTAGAACATGATGCACTTTTGGTTTATCTTAATGTTAAGGGTAGCTAAAGTTCATTATCAAAATTGATCCTTTGAAAAAGCACATACAAATATTGCTAGAGAAATAAAGGATAAGAAATGTAATATGGTATACCATATTCATATCTCATGTAGTTTTTTTTTTTTTTTTTTTTTTAACTTAAAGGAAGCGTCGCAATATAGACAATAGTTCGTCGCAAGGAAAAAAAAATTTAGAACAAATGTGGCAATAACAACGGAAGTTCATCGCACTTTGCAATGGTTTTGTGTCACACATATAGCATCTGCATCGTAATTTTTGTCTTTGCCATCAATTTTCATCACTATTGCCACACTTTTGCGTCGCACGTTTCCACAGTTCATCGCACTTTGCAACAATTTTGCGTCGCACATATAGCATCTACGTCGTAAGTTTTGTCTCTGTCGTCAATTTTCATCACTATTTCCACGCTTTTGCGTCGCAACTTTCCACAGTTCGTCATACTTTGCAACGGTTTTGTGTCGCACATATAGCATCTGCATCATAAGTTTTGTCTGTGCCATCAATTTTCGTCACTATTTCCACGCTTTTGCGTCGCAACTTTCCATTGTTTGTTTTTACATTGGCACGGTTTTTTGTCCTTGTTGCGATGAAGTTTCGTTTGTATTGTGACGATTTATAAGGTAAACCTATCTTGATGGTGATGACACGTGGAGGGAATATTTCGTCAATGTTTCCATGAAGACCTGGTTCGTGGATATAGCGATGAAAAAATAACGACGCAAAATAGTCTTTGCTTTCATGGAAATTGCGATAGATAAGTGTGGCAACACCAACAAAAAACCATGGGAAATTTGGTCATATGTAATAGTGAATGTCTTCCATAAATAAAATATGTTAGAGACATAACTTCCCTAACCCCTCACATAGGTAGAATAATATAATTCCATGTAATAAAGTCCAATATTAATAAGGCCTAGTAATAAGGAAGAATAAGTCAAATGTAAGAAGACCTAATAGAAGCTTTTGCTTCTAGAAGGATCTTCCTCTAGATTGTTCTTTTGGATAGATAGATTTAGTATAAATAGGAGTAGAGGATATGAGAAATATTGTCTTGGATATTATTGTAATAGAGCTCTGATCTGTTGGAGGTTTCCCCCTCGAAGAGGAAAGTGAACATTGCTATCATTAATCAAGGTTCTCTTTCTGGTGTTATTCTATTATTATTCTGGTCTTGCTCTAGTTATATCATTGTTGTTCTATTGATTCTAGCTAAAATATTTTTGTTCTGCATACTATTTTGTATCTGGAATACTACAATTGGTATAACAGAACTTTCCTTGGCAGAAAATTGTGGGTTAATTTTTTTTCAGGGTAGAGACGTATTCCGACGTCTTAAAGCTACAGAGATTTGTCATTACATGCATAAAACCATGGTCAGGAATTCATACACGCATGAAATACAAGTGATACTTAAGTGCACATTTGTTGGCCACCCTTGTAACTCCTATTGGTACCCCTTCGAGTGGTAGCGCATTAAACAACACATGTATACAAATCGACCTAGATCTCCTAAATCCATCCATAGATAAATTGATCGGTCGGTTGACTACTATAGTGCCACCGAAAAAATCACTCGAGAATACAATCTCTAGTACCTAGGTAGTCGGGTAGTACGACTAAGGGAACAGTCTATCCTCCTTAGTTGGTGCCCTGAGATATTGGGTCGAGTACTACTATTGGACCCCGCATGTATATCAGAGAGCTATAGCATAGGGAAAACACTTGTCTATAGACACCCTGCATACCCTAACTCTTAGGACGAAAACAAAAACAGAACAAACAATATTTTTTGTTGAGTAATTGTGCCTCCTACATTCGGGTTGCGAAATTACTACACATTTCTTCCTGTTAAGAATTTGGGCATTTCAACACTGCAATATTCTTCAAATCAGAGTATAAATTTGTAGGACCTATCCCATTGGGTTCCTCTCTTCGCCCCGATTCCAGTGATACCTATCATTTTTAACACAAATTTCTTTTGTGGAC
Organism: Picea engelmannii; assembly: GCA_009831015.1. Lineage (NCBI taxonomy): Eukaryota > Viridiplantae > Streptophyta > Pinopsida > Pinales > Pinaceae > Picea > Picea engelmannii. The sequence goes on along the minus strand of ML786250.1, from coordinate 219,579 downwards.
CCGACCCTTCTCCGACAACCTTATTTGGCCCCTATCCCATTAGATCTCCCTTTTTTCCCTGATTGAAGTGGTTCCTATCATTTGACACCATTCTTATCCTTGGTCCCACCCACCCCTCCAAACCCCTTTTGTTTCTCATATACCATTTTCCTGCTCATGTTTCCAAATGGATACCACATGAGCACAAGAAGAATACCTTGATTGTTGACACCCACCAAAACCAGGAAAACATCAAAAATATCAATGCTAACCTTAGCTCAATCAATTCATCTATTGAGATTCTCAAGGAACAATGTTCCCACATAAAATACCTCAAAGAACACTTCATGGGCCATTCCCAAAACCCTTCCCTTTATGAACAACCATCTTATCGGGATGACCATGACTCTTCCCATTACCCAGTTTCTCATACTACCCACTTTTCTCGAGACCTCCGCACTCCCAAAATTGAGGTGAACAAATTTGATGGATCATATCCCAAAGGTTGGGTCACCCAAACGGAACATTATTTCTCTTCGCATGGCATTACTAATGATTTATCCAATCTTTGTCATGGTGTCCTACATCTGGATCCAAAATGATGGAAATGGTGGCAATGGCCAAAAAAGGCACGCCAAGGGTATGTTGCTTGGACAAAGTTTGTGGCCGAACTTTATGACCGTTTTGACTCTGACACCCACCATTTAGGTTGTTTGACCAAGTTAAAGAAGTCTAGGATGGTGGAAGACTTTATTTCCACATTTGAGCACTTGGATTTCATAACTGAGGGTATGTCAGATGCTTTATTTAGCGAATGCTTTATCAATGGCCTCAAAGATGAAATTTGTTCCATGTATTCATGGCACACCCCTAGACTTGGTTGGAAGCTACTCAAAAATCCAAGGAAGCACAACATATTGTATCCTCCCAGACCTACAAACCCTCCTTTCCTCCTCTCCCTAAACCCACCAATTATGCCCCTCCTGAAACTCCCCTCAAGATCCAAAAATTAACTAGGGTTGAAATGGCTGAATGTCAACTCAAGGGTCTTTGTTATAATTGTGATGACAAATATTTTCTCAGGCAGAAGTGTAAGGAACATAATCTTTTTATGGTTTTGACTGAGGATCTTTCTGAAGAATATGTTGGTGTTCTGCCTGTGGAGGAACTACCACCACCATCTGACCTCACCCCACCCTCTGATCCACCAGACATTGACCTAGTGAATTCAATTAATTCCCTCACTGGCTTCTCTACTCCCCAGACTCTCAAATTAATTAGTTACATCAAAAATAGGAAAGTCATCATCCTTGTGGATAGTGGTAGCACCCATAACTTTATTCATCGCCGCGTTGACCAGAAAGTCAATTTTTACATCCATGTCATCAATAATTTTCAAATCATGATTGTCAATGGCAATTCCATGAAATGTGGAGGACGATGTGAAAATGCACGACTCCAAATTGGTCAGTATCACCTGAAATCCCATATGTTTGTTATAGACATGGATGGTTGTGACATTGTTCTTGGTGTTGAATGGTTACACACTCTAGGCCCCATTCTCATGGATTTTAAGGATTTAACCATGTAATTCCAACATGAGGGATAACATTATAAGTTCCAAGTAATCACAACAGGCTCCCCTGATATCATTAGTTCCCATTGCATGGAAAATCTCCTCAAAAAAGTTCATTCAGGAATTATAGCCCAACTCCACTCCATTCATGTTGTTGAGACACGTTATGTGCATCCTGACCTCCAATCTATCCTCTCCCACCACCAATTTGTTTTTAACACTCCAAAAGCACTTCCCCTTTCCCATGGAGTCCATGATCATTCCATCCCTCTCATCTCGGGCAGTCTTCCTCCCAATGTTCAGTCTTATCGTCATCCATTTTCCCAGAAGAATGAAATTGAGAAAATTGTTCATGAATTTCTAGAAGTCGGTGTTATCCGTCCCAGTACTATATCATATTCTTCCTCTGTGGTCATGGTACTTAAGAAAGAAGGTACTTGGGGCATGTTTCTTGATTTACGCACCCTCAAAAAAATAACAATCAAAGACTAATTCCCCATTCCTATCATTGATGACCTCTTGGATGAATTGAGTGGTTCTCAGTACTTCACCAAATTGGATCTACGTTCTGGTTACCACCAAATCCTTATGAAAGAACGAGACATTCCCAAGACTGAATTTCACACTCATGAGGGTCATTATGAATTCTTGATAATGCCTTTTGGATTGTGTAATGCTCCTTCCACTTTCCAAAGTCTTATGAATCATGTATTTCATCCTTTTCTCCATCATTTTGTCTTAGTGTTATTTTATGATATTCTCTTCTGTAGTAAAACTTGGCCATCCCATCTCTCACATGTGAATCAAGTTCACTATATACTCTCTATGCACCAACTTTTCCTCAAACAATCTAAATGTGCCTTTGGTTCCTTAGAAGTGGAATACCTAGGTCATATTGTCGGCAAGGATGGTTTCTGAGTGGATCCTAAGAAAATTGAATCTATGCAAGATTGGCCTCACCCTAAAACTCTTAATAGATTCCATGGTTTTCTGGGTTTAACAGGATATTATAGGAATTGTTTTTGGAATTATGGAAAGATTGCAGATCCTCTCACTTCTCTCCTTAAAAAGAATGCTTTCACTTGAACTTCAGCTGCAGATCATGCCTTCCAATCCTTAAAATATTCTATGTGTTTGACCCTTGTCCTAACCCTTCCATACTTCAAAAATACATTTGTATTGGAATGTGATGCTTTCGAGAAAGGAATTGGATCCATCCTCATGCAAGATGGCATGCCTTTGGCCTTCACTAGCAAACAACTTTTAGAGCGGCATTTGGGCCAATCCATTTATGGAAAGGAAATGTTAGCTATGTTGCATGATGTGGATCTACGACGTCCTTATTTATTGGTTCAATGATTCCAAATCAAAATTAATCATCAGAGTCTCAAGTATTTCCCGAAACAATGAATTTCATCCCCGGCGTAGCACAAATGGGTGACCAAGCTATTTGGCTATGATGATGATATCATTTACAACAAGGGAAAGTAAAATGTAGTGGTCGATGCTCTTTCCCAGAAATATGAAGAACATGGGTCAATTTTCTCCCTCTCCTTCATTGTACCAAATTGGCTCCAAGTTGTTCATCAACAATGGCTGCAAGACCCCAAAATTTCTAGCCTGCTCCACCAATTGCAACACAATTCTTCAGTTTCTCCAGGGTACTCTTGTCACAATGAAGAGCTCCACTACAAAATCCATTAATATTTATGCAAGCAATCCCAACTTAAATCCATAGTGCTTTCTGAACTTCATGCCTCACCCACAATCGGGCATTCAGGGTTTACCAAAACCTATGAACGGGTCAAACATTATTTTTTTATGGGAGGGTATGAAACATGACTTCCGCACCTTTGTGGTTGAATGTGATATCTGTCAACACAACAATGGATGAACTGTCAAAGCTCTAGGCACACTCCAACCACTTCTGATTCCCCCTGCTATTTGGTGAGATATTTCTATGGATTTCATTATAGGCTTACCTAAATTGGGCAATAAGTCAGTCATCATGGTGGTCGTAGATCATCTATCCAAATATGCTCATTTTTGTTCTCTTCAACACCCATTCACAGCTGCCACAGTGGCTCAAATATTCATGGATAATATATTCAAGCTTCATGGCATGCCTAATTCTATTGTCTTTGACAGAGACCCCACTTTCACCAGCAATTTTTGGCAAGAATTGTTCGAGCTATAAGGAACCCAATTGCATCTCAGCACTGCCTATCACCCACAGACGTATGGCTAGACTGAAGCTATCAACAAGTGTTTGGAAGCATATTTGAGGTGGTTTGCATCTAAGAGGTAAAATCGGTGGGTTCAATGGTTACCCCTATTTGAATGATGGTACAACACATCTTATCATACATCTCCTCGGATGACTCCTTTTGAAGCAGTTTATGGCCAACATCCCCCATCAGTTCTCCCCTATATGCCAGGGGTCTCGAAGGTTGAAAAAAATATTACATTCTGTGAGGCTATTCTTCATGCCCTGAAAGACAATTTGGTCATGTCTCATAATTGCATGAAGCAACAAGCAGATCAATGTCATTCTGAACGCCATTTTATTGAAGGGGGCTAGGTGTTTCTTTGACTACAACCTTATAAGAAGACTTCACTCAAAGATAAAAAAATGTCAGAAACTTGCGCCCAAATTTTATGGTCCTTATACAGTTCTAAAGTGTGTGGGATCGGTGGCCTATCAGTTATCTCTACCCATTCAGTCGAAGCTCCATCCTATTTTTCATGTTTCCTGCTTAAAGAAGGTGATTGGAACTAAGTGATAAACTCAAACTAGCCTTCTTGAGTTGGATGAAGAAGGTTCCATATGGTTGCAGCCACAAGAAGTCTTGGCCCAAAGAGAGCATCGTCTTCGTCAATGCACCATCAAGGCAGTGTTAGTCCAATGGAAAGATACATGTCCTGAAGATGCCACCTGGGAGCCGACCACCATTCTACAACAATTTTCTCATCTGAAGCCTTGAGGAAAAGGTTGTTCTTCAAGGGGGAGGGTATGTTAGGGACCCCTAACCCCTCACATAGGTAGAATAATATAATTCCATGTAATAAAGGCCAATATTAATAAGGACTAGAAATAAGGAAGAATAAGTCAAATGTAAGAAGACCTAATAGAAGCTTTCGCTTCTAGAAGGATCTTCTTCTATATTGTTCTTTTGGATAGATAGATTTAGTATAAATAGGAGTAGAAGGTATGGGAAATATTGTCTTGGATATTATTCTAATAGAGCTCTGCTCTACTGGAGGTTTCCCCCTCGAAGAGGCAAGTGAACATTGCTATCATTAATCAAGGTGCTCTTTCTGGTGTTATTATGGTATTCTTCTGGTTATATTAGTGTTGTTCTGCCATTTCTAGCTAAAATATTTGTGTTCTGCATACTATTTTATATCTAGAATACTACAAAATATTTCAATATCAACATTATATATGATTAGGATGATGGTTAACATCCTCGTCAACATGAGAGAGAGAGAGAGAGAGAGAGAGAGATAAAAAAAAGTTACTACATAAAGATGAACTTTCTACATCCTTTTATGAGGGAGATGTGTAATTCCTTTCATACTCAACATAGATTTGACACGTAACACACACACATTATTGTAGATTCATTTTAATTTTAGATTTATCATGCAGGGATCAATATTTTTTTTTAATCTAAATTTTTTACCTCGAAAACTTGATTAAAATCAAAATAAATCTACATTTGTTTATAACTCACATGGATGGACATGCATCATACACAATCTAATCCAATAGTTTCCAAGAATCAAAACTAGAGTATTACTTATGTGGGATATGCTCACACATCCTTTTTACAAACAAATTTACAATTTAAACGAATAAATTTTAACATATAAAATCATTTAATAATTAAAATCAAAACTAGAGTATTACTTATGTGGGATATGCTCACACATCCTTTTTACAAACAAATTTACAATTTAAACGAATAAATGTTAACATATAAAATCATTTAATAATTAAATTAATAAAATAATAATAATTAAAGTAATGTAGATCATCTCTGAAAATAAAAATTATTACAAAACTCCCTTGGTGCTCCTGTATTGCTCTAGCACACTAGTGCACTTTCAAACTTTTATTACACTAATGTTGAGAATAAAGTATGGAACAATGTTTTTTAGAGTATTTATGCATTGTTACATTCTTGATAATTTATTGTTACATTCTTGATAATTTATTAAGAAGTGAATGTAGAGTATTAGGACAACGTGAGGATAAAATAGGAGTTAAAAAGTAATAATGATTAAATAAGACAATTAAAGATTTAAATTTAAGTTTATGCATGTATTGGAGGTTCAATAGCATTCAATGTAAAACAAATTAAAATTAGGTTTTCTGAAAAAAGGAGGATGTATAAGAATGAGCGATGCATAAAAGTATAGAAAAATAGAGGATGTGTAAGAATGAGCGATGCATAATAGTTAATAGTATGGAAATGAATATAACTCTAACTAAGAAGGCACACTGATGTTAGAAATAACCTAGATGAAGCATTGATAATGAATGAAAGTGCTATGGGAAAGAAAATTAAATCCTTTTTACATTCATATACAATGGTGCCTCTTTCTTATTCATATACAATGGTGCTAAATCTTTTTTACATTCATATACAATAGTGCCTCTTTCTTATTGATGCATTAGTCTGCCGAAATGAGAGATACACCAAATAAATTCTTTTACTAAATTTTAATTAACAATGTGTCAAGTTAATATATAAAGCACCAAAGTATGGTTCTCCTATTCCATAATTACTCACCAATTTATGGTTCTCCTATTCCATAATTACTCACCAATTTGTTCAACCCACTTTGCGAAAATGTATCATAGTCTATTTTCTAACAGTGGGTGTGTTGTTTATGACATAAACATGCAGTGAATAGTGAATGCAAACCATGCACCCTGATGTTGTTTTGTTGTTTGGGTGCACTATTCATAGTATGCCATATAAATTTTGGGCATTGTTGATTAAATAGACAACCCTAATGAATTGGTTTCATATGGGCATAATATAAATTTTGGGCATTGTTGATTAAATAAACAACCCCTAATGAATTGGTTTTATATGAGCACAATATCTTATAGAATGTGTTATTGTTACCAATGCCCATATAAATTTTTGGCATTGTTGATTAAATAGACAACCCCCAATGAATTGATTTCATATGGGCACAATATCTTATAGAATGTGTTATTGTTACCAATGCATTTCTAGTGTATGTGTGTTATGGCTCATTGATTTGTTTTTCTAAGAAGTGCAACAATGTATTGATGATAATTGGGTGCATCGAAGCATGTTTTTGCAAAAATCTTTGTTTTCCACCTTTATTAGAACCGATGTTAAAACACCTTTGCAAATGTTAAAATTTGAATATTACTTGCTATAAAAGAATATTTATGAGTAGTGGAAGCATGTTACTCCTAAGTCAAGCTAGTAATGGACATATGGGGAATAATGAGAAGCATGAACAAGAGTTCCAACATGGCCTCGACATTCAACGTTATTATGAAAAATGGATGATTCATGTTCCATCAAAGATGGTGCTTTATGCCACATTAACGACCTATTAATCATGAATAAGCATAATTGTTGAGCAGGCAAATTGAAAGGCACCCCAAACCTTAATGACTCTCTGAATATATAGATTCGGCGAGCCTTATGCATCGTTCTCTAAAATGTTTATTGTAATATTGTGGCAGTGTATGCATCATTGGATATACATGTGTAGATAACCAATGGTGCATATATAGAGCCTTGTTGAGGTTTGTATACATCATTGGATATATATGCACATGTGCATCAAATACATTGTCTAAATGTTCTATGTTTTGACATTTTTTGTCAAAACATACTACCCTGTCAGAATTTACGATGACTTGTATACAAAATGGAACACACTGCGGCAGGAAAGAGACCAAGCAATGCCAAAGTTCAAAAATATCTTCCATACCTTGCGCACCAAGTTGGGCATCAAATATTTTGAGTGGCATCTGGTGCTCAAGTATCATGGTGGTCTGCATAGATACATTTGGGCCTAAATGGAGTTTTTGGACATCTCGTCCTTAGGCACGGCCTATTGATATGTCATCAAAATCGAGCAAAAGCTTAAACAAAATACGCTGAAATTTAGGCCTGAGAACCCCTCACATAAAAAGCAAGTAAAGGGAAGCCCCAAGCCATAGAACAAAGGATAGATAAAAGACGGAAAACCTCAGGACAACCAGTCTAGGCTGCAAGAAAATAAATACACCGGAAAGACAAAGAAAGATACTGGGAAGTGGTGTGACTTACATAAGAGCCCATGGCATAACATTATTGATTGTCTCTCTAAGAAATCACTAGTGGTCGTGTTGAAATCCTCTGAATCTGATGCAGGTTTCGACTCTAAGTCAAAACCATAAAGGGGGAGACAGATCATTGACACGGAACCCAGTGCCACCATTGCTACCACCAAGGTCCAGTCCAGTGAACCAGACAAGCAAGAAGAAGGCGAGCGCCTCTTTCATTCACAGATTTGGGTAAAAGTCACCCCACTGCAAATTATCGTTGATAGTGATAGCCAGAATAAAATCATCTTAGAAGAGGTCGTCAATTGGCTAGCCCTACCGACAATGCCACACCCGCAGCCCTACACCATTGGATGGCTCTGCCAAGCAATCGATTGTCGCATCCTCCAACAATGTTGCATGTCGTATGACATCAATCCCTTCAAAGATGAGGTATTGTGTGATGTTTCTCCTCTCAAATTTTGTAATGTTCTTTTGGGAAAACCTTATTTATGGAAATGCCATGTTGTATATGAGTCTAGGCCTCGCAGTGATATTATTACTTTGAACAATAAATTGTACAAGATACCTAAAATTGTCCCACCTAGTGTTATTTCCTTGATCTCTGTAAAGAAATGTAGGAAGGTCATCTCTCAGACCGGGAAGTTTGTCTTCTTTGTGATTCTCTCTCAGAGCAAGAGAAATATTGTAGCCACATCTAGAGCCTCCATGGTAGACCTCTCCACACAGCAGAAGCAAGTGGACAAGGTCATGGAAGAATACAAAGATATCTTCTCCTCACCTACTGGGGTACCTCTACACTGTCAGGTCAAGCATCCCATCGATCTAACCCCCAACGCACCACTTCCCAATGGGCCAGTCTACCAACACTTGTTGTTATAGAATGAGGAGATCAAGCGACAAATCCAAGAACTGCTCCACATGGGGTACATCCGTCCCATCTCATCACATTGTGGGTGCCCAATCGTGTTGGTGCAGAAGAAAGACAGGACCTGACGACTCTGCATTCATTACCAGGCCCTAAATAAAATCACAGTTAGGAACCGGTACCTGATTCCTAGAATCGATGATCTCCTTGATCATCTCAAGGGAGGGAAATAATTCAGTAAGATTGATATGAAGTCTGACTACCACTAGGTCCCCATAGAATAGGAAGATGTATGGAAGACCACCTTCAAGTCAAAATAAGGTATTTTTGAATGGCTTGTCATGCTCTTTAGTTTGACAAATGCTCCAACAAATTTCATGAGGATGATGGACGATATCCTGTGACTTTTCACCAATAATTTTTTAGTGGTTTATCTGGATGACATCCTCATCTACAACAAGACTTGGGAGGAACATTTGCATCATATTCAACAAGTTATGCACACCCTGCAACAGAACAAGCTATATGCCAACTTGGAAAAATGCTCCTTTGACATGGACAAGGTCCAATACCTAGGCAACATCATGGATCAACATGGTCAGCATGTGGATCCATCCAAGATATAGCTCATCCGTGACTGACCATCCCCAACCACACTCACTGATCTTTAGAGATTCTTAGGCCTTGTCAATTTCTATCGCAGGTTCATGTTGGGATTCTCCCACATTGCATGGGCCCTCAGCCAAGTAACCAGGGGTGGTGGTAAGGAAAAAATTTTGTGTGGCATTTCACAACAACAAGAGTTTAATGATTTAAAACAATTATTTTTCTCAGCCCCAGTACTTTCATTACCGAACCTGCAACAACCTTTTGAGATCGAGAAATATGCTTCAGACTATGTTGTGGACACAATTCTCACTCAGAACGGCAACCCTATGGCCTATCAAGTTGAGACACTATCAGATGATGTATGTAAGTACCCTACTTACAACAAAGAAATTTACTCCATTGTGAAAGCCTATCGTCAGTGGAGACATTACATTATCAGAAAGGAGACAATCATCCACACGGATCATAAGCCACTCTAGTTCATGCAGACACAAGGAAAATTGTAGAATGACCGTCATGAGAAGTAGTCCACGTACTTGCAGCAGTTCTACCTCAACATCAAGTATAAAATAGGAAGTACCAACTGATTCGTTTATCGCCTCAGCCGACCTCCTATCGCGGAAGTCACCATGGTGCTAAACTCTTGTGGCCACGAGACCTTTGGATGGCCCAACCTCTATGAAACAAAACCTAACTTCGCCACCACATACCAAATGTTGGGAAAAAACTTAGTCGTCGCTAATTTCCATCTTTAGGATGGGCTATTGTGCCAACTGGGCCATATCTGTGTTCCATCGAGCGATCGAGTGAAGATGATTTGGGAGGCCCACTACAATCAGGTGGCAAGACACTTCGGCATTGAAAAGACAGTGGTGATGTTGCAAAAACATTTCTACTGGCCGAAACTTTGACATTATGTCAACAAGTATATCAAATCCTGTACTGCTTGCACTATTTCCAAACTGACCACTAAGAAACAGGGCATGTACATCCCCCTACCTAATCCTAACAAGACATCGGAATCCATCTCAATGGACTACATGTCAGGCCTTCTGTCCACCAAGAGGGTAAATAACTTTGTTTTTGTGGTTTTTGATCGCTTTTCCAAGATGGCGATCATGGGCACTTGCAAGAAGAGCATCACAACAGAGGCCACTACCAAGCTCTTCTTTGAACGAGTATGGATACATTTTGGAATCCAAAAAACCATTTTCTCAAATTGGTACAGTCATTTCATCAGAACATTCTGGTCGAGCCTCTAGTCACTGTTGGACACCAAGCTCACCAAATCCATTGCCTTCCACCCCCGGAAAAATGGCCAAACTGAGGTCGTTAATCAAGTGATCATTCATATACCATGCATGTACAATTCCAAGCACCCCCACACATGGGATGAGAGTCTTCATTAATTTCAACATCGCTACAACTGAGCCCTACATAGCTCAATCGGCCATAGCCCCTTTCAGGTTAGGTTTGGATTCCAACCATTGGGTCCCCTGGATGTTGCACTACCTCTTGCGGCCACCCCGGCCGACTCATATTCTACTCCAACTGAAGCTGACAAAGCCTCTCAGTTAATTGAGTGTATCTAACACATCCACCGACATGTTCAAGATGTTTTACAGAAGGCCAATGCGAAGTACAAACAACACCATGATCAACACTGAGTGCCATATAGATTTCAGGTGGGAAACAAAGTGTGGTTGCACTTGAAGAAATAATTCCTTACAAGGCCCCATCGGAAGCTTCACCCACTCCTTTATGGACCTTACACCATCACCAAGGTTGTGGGTGACAATTCTTTTGAGCTAAAAATTCCCCCTTTCCTTGTCCTGCACCCAGTGTTCAACATGGATCTCCTTCGACCATATTTCCCACCATTATTGGACACCTCAAAGATACAATAACAATTGATACCCACAGATCTCAACCCTGACTCCATGAAATAGGAACTTAGTGATCATATTTTGGATACATAGGTCAAGGGCACTCTCCAGCAAAGGATCCAGCTTTATTGAGTGGTCAAAGCAGGGCAGCTCCTGCATCAAGGAAAGTGGCTCACCCAAGGCCAAATCAACAGAAATTTCCTCATATGAAGGGGGAACTCAACACAATGGAGACCATTGATTCCTAAGGGGGGAGGATTGATCCAAATTGATTTCGATGTCCTCCCACCTATTCCAACTAGCTCATTTTGGAATTTTTCCAGTTTGGCAGTTTTTTTCTAGTTTTCGGGTCCTCAACTTCCAGGGCCATTTTCAGGGCCTAAACAACGTTTTTAGGGTGATCCACAGTCATATTGTTATCGTAGTCAAATTATTACGACAACATGTGTATTCCTAAAATATACATTTCCAATGAGCTATTGTGCACCTAAAACAAATATCGTATGAAAAAGTTATGACCCCGGAAAGTTGATGTATTAACTTACCCCAACGGGGCCCACATGACCTTTGACGCTTCATCTCCTAGGGTTAGGTTTTTGGATGTCTAGGGTTTTGGAATTATGGTTTATTGTAAAAAAATCTTGGAGAGCCTCATTGTAACCATCTTCTTTTGAATGAGCATAGTCGTCACATCTCTTCTTAGAGATAAGCTGCCACCATTCTAACAAGCTTGTTTTATGTTGCATTTTACAGTTTGAACACATTTTCTTATTGAATAGAAATCAATTTTATTGTATCTTTGCTATTATTTTGTTTTTGTGTTAAGAATAATAATAATCTCTATTCATTTCGTTCTTCTCATAAAATCTGGATCAGTGGTATCAGAACGGTTTTCTCCTTGTCGTTCTTAATGCATGTCCCCGACGAGGTCAGGGTACAAAGAATTGGGTCTCGAGCTTGTTTCTCTTGAAGACAAAATATCTCACATGCCGAAGTGACCTCCCATGGTAGGATAAAATAAATACTACGGGACAAGATATCCCTCACGCAATAGAGGAATCCCTCATGCAATGGAGGAATGAAATTATGGATAGTTTTCCGCAAATCCTTCGGCGGCTACCAAGAGGAAATGCATCTTCCTAAAGTGGAGGCACCACCCCCTTCAAGATACAAATCAACTTTGATATTCCTATATTTTAAGGTTATATAGACGCATATGTTGTAGACAAATGGTTGAATTTTCTAGAAGGGTATTTTTCTGTCCATAACTTTTTGAACAGAGAAAATATTATGTTTGCGCTCCTCAAAGTCATTCCTCATGTCAAGGATTGGTGGGAGAATTTTTGTGAGAAAAAGGAAATAGAGGAACCCTTATTATTTACAGTCGCGGTCACCTTGAATTTCTTCAGGGATGATATCAAGGAACAATACTACCCTGTCATAAGTTATAATGACCTCTATACAAAATGGACCACACTGTGGCAGAAAAGAGACCAAGCAGTGTCAAAGTTCACAAATATATTCCATACCTTGTGCACCAAGTTGGGTATCAAATATTCTGAGAAAAATATGGTGCTCAAGTATCGCAGTGGTCTGCATAGATACATCCAAGCCTAAATGGAGTTTTTGGACATCTCGTCCTTGGGCATGGCCTATCGATATGTCATCAAAATTGATCAAAATCTTAAACAAAAGACGCTTCAATTTGGGCCTAGAAACCCTGCACATCAAAAGAAAGTAAAGGGCAGCCCCAACCCGTAGAAAAAAGGACAGAGGAAAGCTGGATAGACTCAATACAACCAGTCTAGGATGCAAGAAAATAAGGACTCTAGAAAGAAAAAGAAAGATACTGGGAAGTGGTGTGACTTCCATAAGAGCCCATGTCATAACACTATTGATTGTTGCTCGAAGCAATCGTTGGTGGCTGAGGTGAAATCCTCTAAATCAGATTTGGGTTTCGACTAGAGGTCAGAACCAGAAAGAAGGAGATAGATCATTGATGCGGAACCCAATGCCACCGTTGCTACCACCAAGGTCCAGCCCGGTGAACCAAATGAGCCAGAAGAAGGCGAGGGCCTCTTTCATTCACAGATGTGGGTAAAAGGCACCGCGTTGCACGTTATCGTTGATAGCGGTGGCTAGAAGAACCTCATCTCACAAGAGGTCATCAAGCCATTATCCCTGCTAACAATACCACACCCACAGCCCTACACCATTAGATGGCTCCGCCAAGGAAGCGATATTCGCATCAACCAATAGTGTCACCTGTCGTACGGCATCAAGCCCTTCAAACATGAGGTATTGTGTGATCTTTCTCCTCTCGAAGTTTGTAATGTTATTTTGGGCAAACCTTATTTATAGAAACGTCATGTTGTATATGAGTGTTATAACCCTAAATTGCACCATTCATGCTTACCTGGCATCAGGCCAACTCATTGCCCTTCATTGCCAAAGCCATGCTGAACAGACTCTTCAAAAAACCTCTTAAACCAAGTAACCCACGCCCTAACCCACTGCTGGGCGCGTTGGAACGCTAGCAGGCCTTATACTGCATGCGTTGGAATGCGGGCTGGCCCACTACAGCCAGCGTTTACCTAACAAAGCAAAAAATCAGGAAAGTTTCCGCCG
>ML786250.1:182981-203478 GCA_009831015.1 Picea engelmannii | reverse complement strand
CCCTTAACGACATTTTTTGGGGATTTGGGGCTCGGGTAATTGCCAAAGACACAAAATTGGACTAGTCAAAAGTCGTTCTTCTCAGTTAGACCTTTCCAACAATGTATCGAGGGCCCCAAATAGAGATCATATGCAAAAGCTACGCCCCCAGGAAGTTGACATATCAACTACCCCCATCGGGGCCCGCAAACCTTTTGGCTTTTCATCTTCCAGGGTTAGGGTTTTGGATTTTCCTTATGTTAAAAATGCCTTTGGAGCCTCATTGTAACAATCATATTCTTGTGAATGAGTTCAACCATCACATCTCTTCTCAAAGATAAGCCGCCACCATTCTAGCGAGTCTTTCACTCTGTGTTTTTACGGTCTTTGTACATTTCGCTCATTAATAGAAAATTGTGTATAATTGTATCTCTGTGTTTATGGTTGCGTCTTTGATACATTTCTGTTATATTATTGGATATATGAGATATCTCTATACATTGATTTATTATATCTCTGCTCTCATTTCGTCCCGAAAATAATCCAGATCACAAGGCCTCTGCAGCCGACCTCTCCACACAGCAGAAGCAACTGGACAAGGATGTGGAAGAATACAAAGATAAATTCTCCTCACCTATTGGGGTAAATTTGCACTTTTAGGTCAAGCATCTCATCGATCTGACCCCTCACGCATTGTTGCCCAATGGGCCAGTATACCACTACTCTTTGTTATAGAATGAGGATATAAAGCGATATATCCAAGAAATACTCCACAAGGGGCACATTCGTCCCATATCATCAACTTGTGGGAGCCCAATCATGATGGTACAGAAGAAATATGGGACCTGGCGACTATGCTTTGATTATCGGGCCCTAAATAAAATCATAGTCAGGAACCAGTACCTAATTCCCCGAACCGACACTCTCCTCGATCAGCTCAAGGGGGTCAACTACTTCAGTAATATTGATCTGAAGTTTGGCTGCCACCAGGTCCCCATAGAATAGACATATGTATGGAAGACCGCCTTCAAGTCGAAAGAAGGTCTTTTTGAATGGTTGGTCATGCCCTTTGGTTTGACAAATGCTCCATCAACTTTCATGAGGATGATGGACGATATCCTATGACCTTTCACCAACACTTTTTTAGTGGTGTATTTAGATGACATCCTCATCTACAACAAGACTTGGACGGAACACTTTTAGCATGTTCAACAGGTTATGCACACTCTATGGCAACAAAAGCTATATTCAAACTTGGAAAAATTATCCTTCGGCATAGATAAGGTCCAGTACCTAGGCTACATCATGGATTAGCATGGTGTGCATGTGTATCCAGCCAAGATACACATCTTTTGTGACTGGCCATCCCCAACCACACTCACTGAGCTTCGAAGCTTCTTAGACCTTGCCAATTTCTATCGCATGTTCATGTTGGGATTCTCCCATATTGCATGGGCCCTTATCCAAGTAACTAGAAGTGGTGGTAAGGAAAACATTTTGTGGGGCATGACCCAAAAACAAGCATTCGATTATTTAAAACAACTCTTTGTCTCAACCCCGGTACTTTCATTATCAGACCTGCATTATCCTTTTGAGATTGAGACAGATGCTTTGGACTATGTTGTGGGAGAAGTTATCACTTAGCACAACCACCCTGTGGCCTATCATAGTGATACACTATCATTTGTCCGTAAGTACACTACTTATGATAAATAAATGTACTCCATTGTGAAAGCTTGTCGCCAATGGAGACATTACATTCTTAGGAAGGAGACAATCATCCATACAGATCATAAGTCACTACAGTTCATGTAGACACAAGGCAAATTGAAAAATGACCGCCATGAGAAGTGGTTAACATACTTGCAGCAGTTCCACCTCAACATCAAGTATAAAACATGCAGTACCAACCGAGTCGTTGATTGCCTCAGCCGACCTCCAGTTGTGGCACTCACCATGGTGTTAGACTCTTGCGACCACGATACCTTTGGATGGCCCAACCTCTATGAGACATACCTTGACTTCGCCACCATGTACCAAATGTTGAGCACAAACTTAGTTGTCACTAATTTCCATCTTCAGGACGAGATATTGTGCCTATTAGGACATCTATGTGTTCCATCAAGCGAGTGATCAAAGTTGATTTAAGAATCCCACTACAATCAGGTGGCATAACACTTTGGCGTTGAAAAGATAGTGGCAGTGTTGTAGAAACATTTCTACTGGATGAAACTTCGACATGATGTTAGCAAGTATATCAGGTCATGCACTGCCTATTCTATTTCCAAACCGACCACTAAGAAATAGGGATTGTACACCCCCCTACCTACTCTTGATAAGCTATGGGAATCCATATCAATGGACTACATGTCGGTCCTTCCATCCACCAAGAGGGGAAATGATTGTGTTTTTGTGGTTGTTGATCACTTTTCCAAGATGGCGATCCTCACCGCCTGCAAGAAGATCATCACAGTAGAGGCCACTGCCAAGCTCTTTTTAAACAAGTATGGGTACATTTTGGAATCCCACAAACCCTTTTCTAAGATCGGGACAGTCAGTTCCTATTCACATTCTGGTCGAACCTCTAGTCAATGTTGGAGACCAAGCTCACCAAATCCACTTCCTTCCACCCCTAGATAGATGGCCAAACTGAGGTCGCCAATCGAATGATCTGCATATTATGTGCATGTACAATTCCAAGCACCCCCACACATGGGATAAGAGTCTTCCCTATGTTCATCATAGCTACAACCGATCCCTACATAGCTCAACCATCCATAGCCCCTTTCAGGTCGGGTTGGGATTCCAACCATTGGGTCCCCTGGATGTTGCACTACCTATTTCGGCCACCCCAACCAACTCATCTCCTACTCTAAATGAAGTTGGCAAGGCCTCCTAGTTCATTGAGTGGATCCGACACATCCGCCAATAGGTTCAGGATATTTTATAGAAGTCCAATGCGAAGTACAAGCAGTGCCATGATCAACACCGAGTGCCACATAAGTTTTAGGTGGGAGACAAAGTGTGGTTGCACTTGCAGAAGGAATGTCTTATAGGGCCCCATCGAAATATTCTCCCACTCCATTATGGACCTTACACCATCACCAAGGATGTGGGTGAAAATGCTTTTGAGCTCAACATTCCCCCTTTCCTTGGCCCGTACCCAGTGTTCAATGTGGATCTCCTTTGACCATATTTCCCACCATTATTGGACACCTCAAAGATAGAAGAATAGTTGACACCCACAGAGGTCAACTCTGACTACATGCAACAGGAATCTAGTGATCATATTTTAGACACACAGGTCAAGGGAACTCACCAGCAAAGGATGCAGCTTTATCGAGTTGTCAGAGAAGGGCAACTACTGCATCAAGGAAAGTGGCTCACCCGGAACCAAATTCAGAAAAAATTTCCTCATCTGATGGGGGAACTCAACACAATGGGGGATATTTCTTCTTAACTAGGGAGGATTGATCCATATGGATTTCGGTGGCATCCCAGCTATTCCAACTGGCTCATTTTGGCAGTTTTCTGGTTTTGTAGTTTGTTTCTAGTTTTCGGGTCCTCGACTTTTGAGGCCCTAAATAGCATTTTTTGGGCTTGCCACAAGCATATTATAGACAGAGTCAAATTATTATGCCAACATGTGTATTCCTCGGATAGACCTTTCAAACGGGTTATCATGCCCCTAAAACGGAGATCGTATACAAAAGTTATGACCCCGGGAAGTTGATGTACTAACTTACCCCAACGGGGCCCACATGACTTTTGGCGCTTCATCTCGTAGGGTTATGTTTTTAGATGTCTAGGGTTTTAGCATTCCATTTTATTGTAAAAAAGGCTTGGAGAGCCTCATTGTAACCATATTCTTGCAAATGAGTGCAGTCGTCACATCTCTTCTCATAGATAAGTCGCCACCATTCTAGCAAGCTTGTTTTCCGTTGCATTTTATAGTTTCAACAAATTTTCTTATTGAATAGAAATCAGTTTTACTATATCTTTGTTATTCTTGTTTTTTTTGTGTTAAGAATAATAATAATTTCTATTCATTTCATTCTGCTCATAAAATATGGATCAATGGTATCAAAGCGGTCCACTCCTTGTCGTTCTTAATGCATGTCCCCGACGAGGTCAGGGTACAAATAATTGGATCTCGATCTTGTTTTTCATGAAGACAAAATCTCTCACATGCCCAAGTGACCTCCCATGGTAGGAGAAAAGAAAGAAGACAGGATAGGAGATCCTTTCAAAATGTTGCTCGAGGAATCCATCACACAACAGAGGAACGAAATGATGGATAGTTTTGCGCAAATCCTTTGGCGGCTACCAAGAGGTGATACATCTTCCTTGAGCGGAGGTGTTGCCCCTTTCAAGGTACAAATCAACTTTTATATTCCCATATTTGAAGGTCATATAGATGCATGTGTTGTAGACAAATGGTTGAATCTGCTAGAAGGGTATTTTTATGTCCATAACTTTTCGAACAGAGAAAATATTATGCTTGCACTCCTCAAAGTCGTTCCCCATGTCAAACATTGGTGGGAGACTTTCTTTGAGAAAAAGGAAACAAAGTAACCCTCATTATTTACAGTCGCGATCACCTGGCAGTCCTTTAGGGATAACATCAAGGAACAATACTACCCTGTCAGAAGTTATGACGACCTATATACAAAATGGACCACACTGTGGTAGGAAAGACACCAAGTAGTGTCAGAGTTCACAAATATCTTCCATACCTTGCGCACCAAATTGGGTATCAAATATTTTGAGCGACATCTGGTGCTCAAGTATCACAGTGGTCTGCATAGATATATCCAGGATGAAATGGATTTTTTTGACATCTCGTCCTTGGGTACGGCCTATCAATATGTCATCAAAATTGAGAAAAATCTTAAACAAAAGACACAGCAATTTGGGCCTATAAAGGGAATCCCCAACTCACATAACAAAGGACAGAGAAAAGACAGATAGCCTCAGGACAATAAATCTAGGCCGCAAGAAAAGAAGGACATCCAAAAGACAAAGAAAGATATCGGGAAGTGGTGTGACCTTTATAAGAGCCCATGGCATAACACTGTTGATTGTCGCTTGAAGTAATCATTGGTGGATGAGGTGAAATCCTTTGAATTAGATGCAGGTTCCGACTATGAGTCAGAACTAGAAAGGGGGAGATGGATCATTGATGTGGAACCCAGTGCCATCATTGCTACCACCAAGGTCTAGCCTAGTGAACCAGATGAGCCAAAATAATGACAGCTCCTCTTTCATTCATAGATGTGGGTAAAAGGCACCCTGCTACACTTTATCGTTGATAGAGGTAACCAGAAGAACCTCATCTTAGAAGAGGTCGTCAATCAGGTAGCCCTGTCGAAAATGCCGCACTTGCAACCCTACACCATTCAATGGCTCTGCCAAGGAAGCGATCTCTGCATCAGCCAATAGTGTCATCTGTCGTACGACATCAAGCCCTTCAAAGATGAGGTATTGTGTGATGTTTCTCCTCTCAAAGTTTGTAATGTTCTTTTGGGCCAACCTTATTTATGGAAACTTCATGTTGTATATGAGTCTAGGCCTCACAATGTTATTATTACTTTGAACAGGAAATTGTACAGGATACCCGAAGCAGTCCCACCTAGTGTTATTTCCTTGATATCTACCAAGCAATGTGGGAAGGTCATATCTAAGATCGAAAAGTTTGTCTTCTTCGTGAATCACTCTCAGAGTGAGTGAAAGATTGAAACCACATCCAAGTCCTCCATGACCTACCTCTCCACATAGTAGAAGTAAGTGGACAATGTCGTGGCAGAATACAAAGATATCTTCTCCTCACGTATTGAGGTACCTTTGCACTGTCAGTTCAAGCATCCCATCGATCTAACCCCCGACGCATTGTTGCTCAATGGGCCAGTCTATTGTCTCTCTTTGTTAGATAATGAGGAGTTAAAGCGACAGATCCAAGAAATTCTCCACAAGGGGCACATCCACCCCAACTCATTGCCTTGTGGGAGCCCAATCATGCTAGTGCAGAAGAATGAAGAGACTTGGAAACTCTTCATTGATTATCGGGACCTAAATAAAATCACAGTCAGGAACTGGTACATGATTCCTCGAATCGAATACTTCAATACGATTGATCTGAATCCTATCTACCACCAGGTCCCCATAGAATAGACAGATGTATAGAATACCACCTTCAAGTCAAAAGATGGTGTTTTTGAATGATTGGTCACGTTCTTTTGTTTGACAAATGCTCCAACATCTTTCATCGGGATGATGAACAATATCCTGTGATCTTTCACCAATAATTTTGTAGTGGTGTATTGATCTGGATTTTATGAGCAGAATGAAATGAATATAGATTATTAAAATATGCTTAACACAAAATAACAGAGATACAGTAAAAATGGTTTTCTATTCAATAAGGAAATAAGTTGAAACTATAAAATGCAATGGAAAACAAGCTTGTTGGAATGGTGGTGGCTTATCTCTGAGAAGAGATGTGAGGATTTTGCTCATTCGCAAGAATATGATTACAATGAGGATCTGAAGACCTTTTTACCATAAACAGGAATTTCAAAAACCCTAGACATCCAAAAACCTAACCCTAAGAGATGAAGCGTCAAAAGTCATGTGGGCCCCATTTGGGTAAGTTGGTACATCAACTTCTTGCGGTCGTAAATTTTTCATGTGATCTTCTTTTTAGGCGTACAATATCCCACTTGAAAGGTCTATCTGAGGACTACACATTTTTTTGCTATATAACAAAGGGAATTTCCAACTATGGCGAGCCCTAAAAACGTTGTTTAGGGCCTCAAAACGGCCCTGCAAGTCAGGGACCCGAAAACTAGGAAAACAAAACTGTCAAACTTGAAAACTACCAAAATGAACTAGTTGGAATAGGTGGGAGGCCACCAACATCAATCTATATCATGTATCTCCTTTGGTTTGTATGCCCTTTGGTTTGACAAATGCTCCATCAACTTTCATGAGGATGATGGACGATATCCTACGACCTTTCACCAATACTTTTTTAGTGGTGTATTTGGATGAAATCCTCATCTACAGTAAGACTTGGGTGGAACACTTGAAGCATATTCAATAGGTTCTACACACCCTGCGGCAACACAAGCTATATGTCAACTTGGAAAAATGATCCTTCGGCATGGACAAGCCCCAATACCTAGGCTACATCGTGGATCAACATGGTGTGCATGTGGATCCAGCTAAGATCCAGGTCATCCGTGACTGGCCAGCCCCAATCACACTCACAGGCCTTGCCAATTTCTATCCCAAGTTCATGTTCAAATTCTCCCATATTGCATGGGACCTCAACCAAGTAACCAGAGGTGGTGGTAAGGAAAACTTTGTGTGGGTCATGTCCCAACAGCAAGTGTTCGATGATTTAAAAAAAATCTTATGCTCAACCTAGTACTTTCATTACCAGAACTACAACAACCTTTTTAGATGGAGACAGATGCTTCATACTATGTTGTGGGTGCAGTTCTCACTCAACAAGACCACCCCATGGCTTATCATAGTGAGACACTATCAAATGTTGTCCGTAAGTACCCTACTTATGACAAAGAAATGTAATACATTGTGAAAGCCTACCACAAGTGGAGACATTACATTCTCAGAAAGGAGACAGTCATCCACACGGATCATAAGCCACTGCAGTTCATGCATACACAAGGAAAATTGCAGAATGACCGCCATTAGAAGTGGTCCACATACTTGCAGCAGTTCCACCTCAACATCAAGTATAAATTAAGCAGTACCAACTGAGTCTCTGATTTCCTCAGCCGACCTCCAGTCGCGACACTCACCACGGTGCTAGACTCTTGCAGCCACGAGACCTATGGATGGCCCAACATCTATGAGAATGACCTTGACTTTCCCACCAAATACCAAATGTTGGGCGCAAGCTTAGTTTTCGCTAATTTCCATCTTCAGGACAGGTTATTGTGCCGACTAGGCCATTTCTGTGTTTTCTCAAGCAAGTGAGTGAAGATGATTTGGGAACCCACTACAGTTGGGTGGAGGGAAACTTTAGCGTCGAAAATATAGTGGCAGTGTTGCAGACACATTTCTATTGGTCGAAACTTCGACATGATGTTAGCAAGTATATCAGGTCCTGCACTGCCTGTGCTATTTCCAAACCGACCACTAATAAACAAGGCATGTACACACCCTACCTACTCCTGACAGTCCATGGGAATCCATGTCAATGGACTAGATTTTAGGCCTTCCCTCCACCAAGAGGGGAAATGACTGTGTTTTTGTGGTTGTTGATCACTTTTCCAAGATGGCGAGCCTAGCCACCTACAATAAGAGCATCACGGTAGAGGCCACTGCCAAGATCTTCTTTGAAAGAGTATGGGTACATTTTGGAATCCCACAAACCATTGTCTTAGATCAGGACAGTCGGTTCCTCAACACATTCTGGTCGAGCCTCTAGTCACTGTTGGACATCGAGCTCACCAAATCCACTTCCTTCCACCCCCAGACAGATGGTCAAACTGAGTTCATCAATCGGATGATCATGCATATCATGCGCATGTACAATTCCAAGCACCCATGCACATGGGATCAGATTCTTCCCTATGTTCAGAATAGCTACATTTGAGCCCTACATAGCTCAACCAACCACGACCCCTTTCAGGTCGAGTTGGTATTCCAACCATTGGGTCCCCTGGATTTTTCACTACCTCTTGTAGCCACCCCAACTGACTCATCTCCCGCTCTAACTTAATCTAACAAAGCCTCCCGGTTCATTGAGCGAATCCAACACATGCGCCAACAAGTTCAAGATATTTTATAGAAGTCCAATGTGGAGTACAAGCATCACCATGATCAACACTGGGTGCCACATAAGTTTCAGGTGGGAGACAAAGTGTGGTTGCACTTGCAAAAATAATGCCTTACAGGGCCCCATCGAAAGCTTTGCCCACTTCATTATGGACCTTACACCATCACCAAGGTTGTGGGTGACAATGATTTTGAGCTCAACATTCCCCCTTTCCTTGGAATGCACCCAGTGTTCAACATGGATCTCCTTCAGCCATATTTCCCACCATTATTGGACACCTCAAAGATAGAAGAACAATTGACACCCACAGAGCTCAACCTTGACTACATGCAACAGGAATCCAGTGATCATATTGTAGACACATGGGTCAAGGGAACTCTCCAGCAAAGGATCCATCTTTATTGAGTTGTCAAAGCAAGGCAAGTGGCTCACCTGGGGTCAAATTCACCAGAAATATCCTCATCTGATGGGGGAACTCAACGCAATGGAGACCATTGATCCATATTTTATGAGTAGAACAAAATGACTACATATTATTAACATGTGCTTAAAACAAAATAACAGAGATACAATAAAACGTTTTTTCTATTCAATAAGGAAATAAGCTGAAACTGTAAAATCCAGCGGAAACAAGCTTGTTGGAATGGTGGCGGCTTATCTCTGAGAAGAGATGTGACGGTTGCACTCATTCGAAAAAATATCATTAAAATGAGGCTCTGAAGGCCTTTTTAAAATAAGCGGGAATTCCAAAAACCCTAGAAATCCAAAAACCTAACCCTAGGAGATGAAGCGCCAAAAGTCATGTGGGCCCCGTCTGGGTAAGTTAGTACATCAACTTCTCGGGGTCGTAACTTTTGCATACGATCTCTGTTTTAGGCATATGATATCTTGTTGGAAAGGTATCATCGAGGAGATTCATGTTGGGGGATCAATCATGCATTCAACTATCATTGATAATTTCTATCCATAAAAACCTTCATTTAGGCCATCAAAATGGCCCCAGAAGTTAAAAGTGCTAAAAATAGTAAATTGTCAAAATTGCCAAAAAACTGTTTTGAACTAGTTGGAAAATGTGGCGGGCCACTGATATCCACTTGTATTAATACTCCATCCTTAGGAAGAAATGGTCTCCATTGCGTTGAGTTCCCCCATTAGATGAGAAAATTTATGTTGAATTTGGCCCCGGGTGAGCCACTTGCCTTGGTGCAGGAGATGCCCTGCTTTGACAACTCGATAAAGATGGATCATTTGTTGTCAAGTGCCCTTGATCTGTGTGTCCACAATATGATCGCCATATGCTTTTTATATGCGTTCGGGTTTGATATCTATTGGTGTCATATGTTATTCTACGTCTGAGGTGTCAAATAATGGTGGGAAATAAGGGCAAAGGAGATCCATGTTGAACACTGGGTGTAGGCCAAGGAAAGGAGGAATGTTGAGCTCAAAAAAATTATCCCCCGTGGCCTTGGTGATGGTGTATGGCCCATGATGGAGTGGGAAAAGATTCTAATGGGATCCTATAAGGCGTTCTTTCTGCAAGTGCAACCAAATTTTGTTGCCCACCTGAAACTTATGTGGCACCTGATGTTGATCATGGCGCTACTTGTACTTGTCATTAGACTTCTGTAGGATATCCTGAACATGTTGGCGGATGTGCTAGATTCTCTCAATGAACCAAGTGGCTTTTTCATATTTAGTTGGAGCAGGAGATGATTTAATCGAGGTGACAGCAATGGGAAGTACAACATCTATGGGACCCAATGGTTGGAATCCCAACCCCACCTGAAAGGGGTTGTGGCCAGTTGAGCTATGAAGGGCTCGATTGTAGCTATGTTGGACATAGGGAAGGCTCTCATCCCATCTACGAGGGTGCTTTGAATTATACATGCGAAGGATATGCACAATCATTTGATTTACGACCTCAGTTTGGCCATCTATCTGGGGGTGGAAGGCCATGGATTTGGTGAGCTTGGTGTCCAACAGTGACTAGAGGCTCGATTAGACTGTGCTGAGAAATCGACTATCCCGATCTGAGAAAATGGTTTGTGAGATTCCAAAATGTACCTTGACTCATTCAAAGAAAAGCTTGGCAGTGACATCTGTTATGATGCTCTTCTTGCTGACAACCAGAATCGCCATCTTAGAAAAGTGATCAACAACCACAAAAACACAATCATTTCCCTGCTTGGTGGACGAGCGGCCCGACATGTAGTCCATTGAGATGGATTCCCATGGCTTGTTAGGAGTAGGAAGAGGGCTGTACAAGCCCTATTTCTTAGTGTTTGGTTTGGAAATAGCACAGGCAGTGAAAGACCTGATATACTTGCTAACCTCCTATTGAAGTTTTGGCCAGTAGAAATTTTTATGTAGCATTGCCACTGTATTTTTGACGCTGAAGGGTCCTGCCACCCAAATGTAGTGGGCTTCCCAAATCAGCTTCACTTGCTCGCTTGATGGAACACAGATATGGTCTAGATGACACAACAACCCATCCCGAAGATGGAAATCATCGACAAATTCATTTGCACCCAACATTTGGTAGGTGGTGACAAAGTCTGGGTCTGTCTCATAGAGTTGGGGCCATCCAGAGGTCTCATGGCTGAAAGAGTCTAGCACCGTGGTGATTTTCACGAATGGAGGTTTGTTGAGGAATTCATCGATGCAATTGGTGCTTCGTGTTTTATACTTGATGTTGAGGTGGAATTGTTGCAAGTATGTGGACCACTTTTGATGGCGATCATTCTGTAATTTTCCTTGTGTCTACATGAACTGTAGTGGCTTATGATCAGTGTGAATGATTGTCTCCTTCCCAAGAATGTAATGTCTCCACTGGCAACAGGCTTGCACAATGGAGTACATTTATTTGTCGTAAATAGGGTACCTACGGACAACATCTGATAGTGTTTCACTATGATAGGCCACAGGGTGGTCGTGTTAAGTGAGAATGGTGCCCACCTCATAGTCTAAAGCATATGTCTCGATCTCAAAGGGTTGTTGCAGGTCTAGTAGTGAAAGTACTTGGGCTAAGCACAAGCGCTACTTCAAATCGTCAAACGCTTGTTGTTGGGACCAGCCACATGCAAATTTCTCCTTACCACCACCCCTGGTTATTTGGTTGAGGGCCCATGCAATAGAACCTACGGTAGAAATTGGAAAGGCCCAAGAAGCTCTGAAGCTCAGTGAGTGTGGTTGGGGCTGGCCAGTCACAGATGACTTGGATATTGGTTGGATCCACATGTACGCCATGTTGATCAATTATGTAGGCTAGGTAATGGACCTTGTCCATGTCGAAGGAACATTTTTCCAAGTTAGCATATAGCTTGTGTTTCCACAGGGTGTGCAGAACCTGTTGAATATGTTGCAAGTGTTCGGCCCAAGTCTTCTTGTAAATGAGAATGTCATCCAGATACACCACTACAAAATTATTGGTGAATGGTCACAGGATATCGTCCATGATCCTCATGAAAGTCGCTGGAGCATTTGTCAAACCGAAGGGCATGACCAACCATTCAAAAAGGTCTTCCTTTGACTTGAAGGCAATTTTCCATACATCTATATGTTCTATCGGGACCTGGTGGTAGCCAGACATCATATCAATCTTACTGAAGTATTTTTCCCCCGTGAATTGATCAAGGAGGTTGTCGATTCGGGGAATCAGGTATCGGTTTCTGACTATGATTTTATTCAGAGCCTAGTAATCAATGCAGAGTCGCCAGGTTCCATATTTCTTCTGTACCAGCACGATTGGGCTCCCACAAGGTGATGAGATGGGACAGATGTGCCCCTTGTGGAGCAG
This sequence comes from Picea engelmannii, assembly GCA_009831015.1. NCBI lineage: Eukaryota > Viridiplantae > Streptophyta > Pinopsida > Pinales > Pinaceae > Picea > Picea engelmannii. Next base: position 190,894 of record ML786250.1, on the reverse strand, counting down.
TTCTTGGATATTTCGATTGATCTCCTCATTCTCTAATAGAGAGCGACGATACACTAGCCCATTGGGTAGTGGTGCATCGGGGAACAGATCGATGGGGTGCTTGACCTGGCAGTGTAGAGGCAACCCGATAGGTGAGGAGAAGATGTCTGAGTATTCTTCCACAACCTTATCTACTTGCTTCTACTATGTGGAGAGGTCAGTCGCAGAGACCCTGGATGTGGCTATGATATTTTGTTTATTCTGAGAGCGAATCATGAAGAAGAAAAACTTCCCCGTCTGAGAGATGACCTTCCTGCATTGCTTAGCAGAGATCAAGGAAATAGCACTAGGTGGGACTACCTCGAGCATCCTGTACATTTTCCTATTCAAGGTAATAATAACACTATGAGGCCTAGACTCATATACAGCATGACATTTCCATAAATAAGGTTGGCCCAAAAGAGCATCACAAACTTCAAGAGGAGAAACATCACACAATACCTCATCTTTGAACGACTTGATGTTGTACGATAGTCGACACTATTGGCTGACGCGGAGATCGCTTCCTTGGCGGAGCCATCCAATGGTGTAGGGTTGTGAGGGCAGTGTTGTTGGCAGGGCCAACCACTTGACGACCTCTGTTGAGATGAGGTTCTTATAGCTACCGCTATCAATGATGAAGTGTAGCAGGGTGCCTTTTACCCACATCTGTGAATGGAAGAAACGTTCTCCTTCTTCTGGCTCGTCTGGTTCACCAGGCTGGAGCTCGGTGGTAGAAACGGTGGAATTGGGTTCCGCGTCAATGAAACATCTTCCCCCTTATAATTCTAGCTCAGATTCTAAACCCACATCCGATTCATAGGCTTTCACTTCGGCCACCAGCAACTGATTTGAGCGGCAGTCAGCAATGTTATGCCAAGGGCTCTTATGGAAGTCGCACCACTTCCCTGTATCTTTCTTTGTCTTTCTGGTGTCCTTCTTTGCTTGCGGCTTGGACTGGTTGTCCTGATATTGTCCATCTTTGTTCTATCCTTTGTTCTATGGGTTGGGGCACCCTTTCCTGGCTTTTGTTGTGAGGGGTTCCCAGGCCCAAACTGTCGCGTCTTTTGTTTGAGCTTATGCTCAATTTTGACAGCATATCGGTAGGTCACGTCCAAGGATGAGATGTCCATAAATTCCATTTCGTTCTAGATGTATCTATGCAGAGATCCACGATACTTGAGCACCAGATGTCGCTCTGAATCTTTGCTACCCAGCTTGGTGCGCAAGGTATGAAAGATGTTTGTGAAATCTGGCACTGCTTGGTCTCTTTCTTTGTAACGACCCTGCTTAGATAAATGTAAATGATTATTAAATTATAATTAATTTAATAATATAACTGTCCTAAAAGATTAGTTAAACCATAATCATTTCTTAAAATAACATTAACTAATTAATTATTAATTAATTAGTTATTCATGAGTGTCAATGATTAATTTAAGTATTAATTAATTCATTAATAAATAAGGTAAAGAAATAAAAGGAGGATAATAAACTATATTGATAAATTAAGTTACGTATCCAACAAAGGATAACTTATTAATTGCTGGGGGTTTTGGGCACGGGGGCCAGGATATCCATTGATATCCTGGAGCTAGGGAGTTACCTAGTTGGCAGGGAGGAACTAGGTTTTGGGCAGCATTTTGCAGAAGCGGTCAAGGAGGCAAGCGGCGGACAAACGGAGGATTATTAGCATCAGGTTCAGGTATTATTTAAAATTATGCATTGTTGTTAATCTCTTATAAAATATTATTATTATTGATGAATTTGCATGCGAATGTGCTAAACTATAGAAACTCTTGAATTTTACTGCTAAGAATAAAATAAATGGTTGTTTTATTTAATTCGGCCACTTACATTCTTGCCGCAGTGTGGTCCATTTGGTATACAAGTCGTCATAACTTCTGATAGAGTAGTATTGTTCCTTAATAGCATCCCTGAAGGATTCCCAGGTGGAAGTGACTATAAATAATGAGGGTTCCTCTGTTTCCTTTTACTCACAAAAAGTTTCCCACCAATCTTTGGCATGGGGAACGACTTTGAGGAGCGCAAAAGTAATATTTTCTCTATTCGAAAAGTTATAGACATAAAAATACCCTTCTAGTAGATTCAACCACGTGTCTACAGCATATACGTCTATATAACCTTCAAATATATGAATATTTAAGTTTATTTGTACCTTGAATGGGGTGGCGCCTCTACTCGAAGAAGATGTGTCGCATGTTGGTAGCCGCCGAAAGATTTGCGTGAAACTATCCATCATCTCGTTTCTTTGTTGCATGAGGGCTTTCTCAATCAATAGTTTGAAAGGATCTTCTATCTTGTGATCTTTCATTTCTCCTGCCATGAGAGGTCTCTTGGGCATGCGAGAGATTTTGTCCTTAAGAGAAACAAGCTCTAGACCCAACTCTTTGTACTCCAACCTCGTTGGGGACATGCATTAAGATGACAAGGAGAAAACCACTCTGATACTAATGATCTATATTTTATGAGCATAATGAAATGACTATAGATTATTAATAGGTGCTTAACACAAAATAACAGAGATATAGTAAAACTGGTTTTCTATTCAATAAGAAAATGAGTTGAAACTGTAAAATGCAGCGGAAACAAGCTTGCTGGAATGGTGGCGGCTTATCTCTGAGAAGAGATGTGACGGTTGCACTCATTCACAAGAAGATCATTACAATGAGGCTCTGAAGGCCTTTTTACAATAAACAGGAATGCCAAAAACCCTAGACATCCAAAAACCTAACCCTAGGAGATGAAGCGCCAAAAGTCATGTGGGCCCCGTCTGGATAAGTTAGTACATCAACTTCCCGGGGTCGTAACTTTTGTATACGATCTTCGTTTTAGGCGTATGATATCCCATTGGAAAGGTATCATCGAGGAGATTTAGTTTTTTGGCTCAATCATGCCTTGAACTATCATTGAGAATCTCAATCCCGAAAAACCTTCATTTAGGCCCTCAAAATGGCCTCAGAAATGAAAACTGCTAAAAATAGTAAATTGTCAAAATTACCAGAAAATTGTTTTGAGCCAGTTGGAAAATGTGAGTGGACACCAATATCCACCTGGATCAACCATTGATTCCCAAGGGGGGAGGATTGATCCAAATGGATGTCGGTGGTGGCCTCCCACCTATTCCAACTGGCTCATTTTCGCAGTTTTTTTCTAGTTTTCGGGTTCTTGACTTCCAAGGTCGTTTTGAGGCCCTAAACAATGTTTTTAGGGCTCGCGACAGTCATATTAAAGACAAAGTCAAAGTCTGATGACAACATGTGTAGTCCTCAGATAGACCTTTCCAACATGTTATCGAGCACCTAAAATGGAGATCGTATGCAAAAGTTACGACCCCGAGAAGTTGATGTACTAACTTACCCCAACAGGGCCCACATGACTTTTGGTGCTTCATCTCCTAGGGTTAGGTTTTTGGATGTCTAGGATTTTGGCATTCCGGTTTATTGTAAAAAAGGCTTGGATAGATTTATTGTAACCATCTTCTTGCGAATAAGCACAGTCGTCACATCTCTTCTCAGAGATAAGCCGCCACCATTCTAGCAAGCTTGTTTTCCGTTGCATTTTACAGTTTCAACACATTTTCTTATTGAATAGAAATCAACTTTAATGTATCTTTGTTGTTGTATCTCTGTTATTCTTGTGTTTTTTTGTTAAAAATAATAATAATCTATATTCATTTCGTTATGCTCATAAAATATGGATCATAAAAGAATACGACGTACTGGAAAACCCCTGAAGCACTTGGATTACAAAGACTTAACCACTCAAATTTGTAGATCCACAATTTCTTGTCGAATATCAAACAAAGTTAAACTGATAATATCCGGAAAAAAAAATAAAAAAAATATAGACTACAACTACATCAAACAATACATACGTTACCACAATACCACAATAAACATTATAAAACTCGGTACATAACACATATCTAACGATGCATATACTACTCAATATATGCACCATTGGATATATATACGTATACATCCATATATGCATACATTACCATAATATTATAATAAACAATGTAGAGCTCGACCCATGCATGAAGTTTAATTTATGCACCACTAAATTCTACGTATATACATCTAACAATTTAGACACTACCATAGCACTACAGTGAATGCTATAATGCTCGGTACATGAGATTCACTTATACATTTTATCATTATTCACTATATTGCTCGATACATAAGATTCGCTTATACATTTTTATCATTATGTTTCATACACTAAAATAATAACTTTGTTAAAAGATAAAAGAAAAATAAATAAAAAAATGCAAGTTTAGTTGATTCCATATATATATATATAAGTTTTGTTTTCATATATCGCTTTAGTCTAGACCCCTAGACAATGATAAATAATCCACTCCTTACCACTAAGGAAGTTATTAAACCCCTAAACAATGATAAATAATCAACTTCTTACTATTAAGGAAGTTATTAAACAATAGCCAAAGTCTATGAAAGAGGTGATTGTAAGTGAATTGAAAATTTGGAAAAAGAAGTCGGAGTAAGTATGATTGAAAATTTGGAGTTTTAATGTATGGTTTAAATAATCCCAATGTTAACAAGGTTGCATGGCAGTGTATACTTGCCGTTATGCAGGTATAATAAAATAATAGTTGTAGCAGTTTTTGACATGGTTTATCGACTTTGTCACTTTTTCAAATGCTTATATTTTTCCAAGCATATGCTATTATTAATAATTTTTTGTGAATTTACATGCAAGTATTAGTAGTCGTTCCATCTGGTTTACATGCATGTTGGCCGCTTCACATGGTCTCCATGCATCACCAGATAGTCTCCATGCATAACACTCATCTTCATCTGTCTTCCCCCGAGCAAATCATCTTCCTAGCATCAGCCATTGCAAAGTCAATTCCAGCAGCAATAGTGATTGACCTAGTTCCAAGTTAATATTCAGAACGAACGGACCTATAACCCGAAGATTAATATAGCTACCGTTTCACCATCATTAGCTAAGGCGAGGATAGCACCTACGATTGACCTTGATTCAGTTCATCTGTGTAATTATCTCTCATCCAACTCTATGCCTGGTGCTATCATGAACTTTTCTTCTTGGGCAACATTCTCTAATGTTGCTTTCTATTAGATTCGGTCAAGCCTGATTTGTGGAGGAGGCCATCCATTAATGGCGTCAATCTGTATGGAATCTGAGGTCAATGGTCTTAATAAAATAAAAATATGTTGTATCATTATCGATCCTTTCCTTGTAGCAATTTGAAAATTTCCCTACAGAATGCTCAGGCCCCTATGTTGAGGCTAGCATGGGGTGATTCGACTTCCTTGGTCGAGACTGGAGAGCATATAATCAAGAGAACAAGAACCGATGCATGTCATATATTTTCATAGAAAAAACGATGGCATCTGACAACTTATAGATGTAACTAATTAGGTTGAGAGCTCTATAGAGACATACAGACAGACGTGCAACCAAGTCAATAATGGTTGTTTTTCAAATTGATTGTTGTGGCGTGTTATAATGCTCTGCATTAATAGTATTAATTACTGCTTTCTTTCCTCTTGAACCCGAGTTCGAATCAAATGTTGCCCATCGAAGGTGAGACGAGCCCTCTTTGACAGAGGACGAATCATGGGTCAGCTGCCTCCTCCTCCTCATCTTCTTACCCATCCATTTTGCACTGCCTTTGTTTAGATCTACTAAGAGCTACTGATATGGTGTAAGCAGATATAGCAGGAGAGGAGGTGGAAGCACCAAAAGCAATGGTTGAATCAGTTGATATTGTTTTCTAAGATCTTATTCCAAAGTGGGATCTCGTACTAGGGCACTCAGTTTACCTATAAGCAGTGAATGATCTATATGCAAATCCACCTCCACTCCTCTTGTATATAATATATATGGCACAATTATTTATTTATTCAGCGAATGTCTAGAGGAACATAAGCTAGAGAACGTCGGCCCAACAAGTTAACCACGGGACTCGGGGTACCTCCCAGACTTCCTGTGAATTGGTCGGATGCCTCAATAGCCATGGGGTTGGCAGACAACTCAAAGACTGTCAAGCAAAGGGTCTCGTTGCAAGGTTGTCCAAGATGCATAAATTCTGGAAATTAAACCATAGGGCTCTGTTTATCGGTGTCATAGATGGGATGTCTGTAGTTTTATCTTACCCTTTCGTCCATTTCACATTTGTTACAGTTGCATAGTGGTTGACTCCTTCACCACATAGAATTCGAGCTGGGCATGCTAGCATTGAATCAAAGACAACAACAACTAAGAAATCCAGCGAAACTACATGGAGAGTTAATGTTGGCGCATCTTGAATATGGCCAATTCCTTTGCCATTGACTCGATTAAGAGACCGGGGTCTGGAGGAAAAGGGAGCACACACGAGGGCTTGAAGATCCATGAGAAAAAATGATGGCAGAATCTAGTACTGCATATCAGGAGCTAGAGTTCGTGTAATACTCAGCGTGTGAATTGTGATAGAGGGAGAGCTTAAGGCCGCTAGACAACATTAGAGAAATACCTTGAGTATGTTAAGCTTGTGAAACTTTTGTAAACATACATGTTGTAAAACAATGAACATGTATACTATCGATGTAAATTGCATGAAACATACATGTCGTAAAACAATGAAGATGTATACTATCGATGTAAATTGCATGTTATACCCATGTCCAACACAGAGACCGCCACATTGCCACTCAAAAAATGGCCACGACATTGCCACTCAAACAACGGCCACGACAACTAGGCTATCAGGGAAATTGAAAATCAATGTAAACTCATAGCATTACTTTCCAACATTACTAAGTTGGGGAAAAATTATGAGGCAAACCTATGCTTTAAACTAAGATTGAGGTACAAAATTTGAGTGGCTCTGTAATAACAGGGTCATTTAAACCACTAATCAAATATCATAAAAATGCTTTAAACTAATAACCGTTAGAAATGTTTTTGTTAAAACTATAGTTAAACGGCTAATATTTAAATAAGTAAAAAAAAACTAATACTGAATCAACGCATATCGATTGCTATATACCTATGCATTCAGCAGATATAATAAAGTCGATGATTACCAAGGGACTTGGCATGAGATTGAACTTATGGGAGAATGTGAGTGTGGGGAAGAAACGAAGTGGGGAGTATATCAAATCTACGCACCACACAAACACATGACAACCATGAGGGGAATGTGGGAGGAAAAGGGTGCGCGTATGGTCTCGATCTCTAGCTCATGGCCAAAGAATATAAATCCATCTTTACACGTTAAGTTAAATAAATGATATGTCCACGTCGGTCATGATCATAGAATATAGAAATTATATGAAAGACATTCTCGTGCCGGCCACTATCAGTATGACTTTTATGGGAGGAATGGTTGAAAAATATAGAATTGAAACATGATCTTTGTTAGTGTGCTTGAGTAGGATAGTATAGAATGGAACTTCTGGATGAGATCACTTTTTTGTGTGGAGTTGGGAAAAACATAATTGTTTTAAATCTTGAAGTGTGTAATTTACTAGTATGTCACGGGTTTTTAGTTAGAGAGTATTTAGAAATGCTATCTAATATTGTTTATTATTTTTAGTTAGTGTTTAGACATGTTATTTAATATAGTTATATAATATTGTAATTTTGTTTATATAAATAAAATTGTTTGACATTTTCTTCATATATAAAATCATTTTAAATAAAATAGATGTATAAAAAAATTATTTTTTTCTAAATTACATTAATACATTTTAATAATTAATATTTTTTTATTATTTCATATAGTTTAATATATTCAAGAGTTTTTTATTATTTAAAAAAATATTTTATATATATATATATATATATATATATATATATATATATATATATATATATATATATATATATAT